>JAAEAF010001775.1:0-13393 GCA_011037195.1 Triatoma infestans
GTGACCTGGAGCGGTGTCGCTAGACGCACAGCTACAGCCTGAAGATTGGTGTTGAGAGCTAGCCGCCTGCTGGGGATATTCTCTCTTACACAAACGGCAACTCCACCGTGCGCCCTTCCACCTGGGACTGGCTGTACCTCCTTACTATAGATTACATAACCGGGAATCCGTATAGAATATCCCGGACGAATTTTGGTTTCCTGAAGGCACATGCCAAAGGGTCGGTATTCCGTAACCATTCGACGTAAACCTTCCACATTGTTTTTATAACCCCGCATGTTCCATTGTATGATAGATTCAGTCATATCACAAAATAAAAGTGACCACTATGGCAGGAACGCTTATAATTGCAGTATACCTAATACTGGAGATAAAAATGATCTTGCAGCAAAATGGATTCAGGCAAAATGATCTTGCTCCATATAGGCTATATAGAAGACTAATGAAAATTGTTAAAACAAGTATACATTCTAGATTGTTAACCATTATGTACGTTTTATTCAGTTATCGCTTTCTTCCTGGGTTTGCCTTTCGGCCATCCCTTCTTTTTGGTTCTTCTGGGAGGGCGATCTGAGATGTTTCCACCCTCCGATTCGGATGCGTCTATGTCTGTTCCCAGGAGTTGCCATTGTCGGCAGGGGGAACAGACATTTTCGCTGGAGGAGCCAGCTCCTCCAGGTAGATTTTTCGTTCTACCACCCCGGGTCACCTTAGATGACCGGGGTAGTGATACAATTTTTGCCTGCTTTCTTTTAGGAGACTGGCGAGGTGGGCTTACCACCTGCCAAGCATCCAGTGAGGAAGCAGGATTCGTTGGTGAGGTAGATCTCACTTTAGTTTGTTTTTCCCCTATTACGCTAGGGGTTGGCGTGGCTAACTCTGCAGTTAGCGATGTCCCTTTTTGGGAAGTAGTTTTTGGTGGTGGGACCTCGCCCACCTTAATAATATTACTCTTTAAGACCGGGGCAGGGACCTTAAATAGCTCAGCGTTGAGCGCGGGTGCTTTAACTTTATCTGAGAAGCTTACTTCTTGGATAACGTAAGATTTACTTTCAACAATTGCCCTAGCTTCATGATAGGGCAACTGCTGAAGTGTCTTTATCCTTTGAATTTCTTTTTCTTTCTTCATGGTGGGGCACCCTGCAGCTCGAGCATTATGCTCTCCTCCACAATTAACACACTTAATTGGCGGAGTACACTCCCCTTCATGGGAAGGTTTTCCGCAAGCACAAATGGATTGTGTAGCGCTGCAGCGTTGAGCCGTATGTCCGAATCTCTGGCAGTTAAAGCAACGCATGGGCGAAGGAATGTAAGGCCTTACCTTTAATTTGTAGAAGGCAGCGTCTATTGTGGAGGGGGGCTTTGGTTTATCAAATGTTAGCACTAAGGAGGCAGTTTCGATTAGGTTTTCTCCCTGTCGCCTCTTTATTCTTCTAACTTCCAAAACCCCTTCATGAGCTAAGCCATCTTTTATATCCTCCAAGCTGCTGTTTAGAAAGTCTTTACAGCTAATTACTCCTTGCGACGTGTTTAGTCGCCTGTGTGGGGTGGTTTCCACTTCCGTGTCTAATAGTTTATTTATCCCCATTATCGCTAAAGCTTGGGCGCGGGATTCGGCTTCAATACAAATCGAGCCGTCTCCCTGTTTCCTGATGCTTTTGGCTTTACCAAGTATATTTTTAATTTCCTTACATAACTTGAAGGAACACGTTTTTGCAAATGTACCAACCTTCCTCTTTATCACAAAATACCTCGCCCAGTTATTATCCTCAAAATTCAAAAAAGGGGTTCTTTCACCGATTCTTTTATTAGTGTTACCTCCCCTGGCTTTCTTGCTTGGTGGTGAAGAAGGGATGAAGGGTTGCAATGTGACTGCCAACCCTTCCGCATTAGGTCGCTTTATCCATCGAAATATTCCGGTCCTTGCCAGTGTCATTAGCCAATGATTGAAATCCAGAGGGGGGAATAGACAGGAGAAGGCATGTAGGAAAATTAGAAGTAGGAGGGTTGAAGCAGGTAGTTGATTGGGTGACGAGAGGGGTACTGTTAGGAAGAATAGGTGAGGGATAAGGATTAATAGGAGTTGGAAAGTTGTCCATTTTTTAAGAGGTGGACGCCTCTAAAGTGTTATTATTTGACGAAGGATTCATTTTGTTCCCACGAGTATTCAAGGATAGACGGTCACCCACAGCAGAGCCTGGTACTGTGGGAAGGCTACATTACAACCGGAGGGCACCGTTCGAGACGGCCAGGATCCCCGCCGCCAACCGACTCCTCAGCACGGTAGCTAACACCTTGAGTTAGGGCCCTAACTGTGTGTCCTGCATGTGTATTCTGTGTGGTGTGTGTGTGTGTGTGCATATATGTATGTGTTAGTAACTGTTACATGAGTATGTTATATGTTCAGTGTACCCCCTGTCAGGCTGGGCTAGTAGGAAGAGCCGACCTCCCTAAGAAGGGCTAATCACTTCCCCCCATATCCTGTTAGTCGCCTCTTACGACATCCCGGATTTGGAGCAGGCCTATTCTGTCCCCGGTCCTGCAGGGGCTATACAATATTATTATTATTATTATTATTGAAAATATAAAGCATGTTTTTTCGTTAGTTTGTTGTTGTAATAGACATTAGTTTCAACACCATTTAAAAAAATTTATTGTTTTTCCTAATCCTTAATCTATTTGAGTGATACCATAATGCAAGTTCAATACCCTGAGCTTTTGCACATTTTAAATTTTTATTATTATGAAATAGACATTTGAACATATTCTTAAAGTTAACAATTTTTGGGCACCCAAAGTCTTCTAAATTAAGAATACAACTGTTGGGAAGATATTGTTTTATAAATTGTAATTTCTCTAATCCTTTAATTAGTACCTCATCATATTCGGTCAATGTTGACTGCAGTATGTATGGTAAATGATAGTATGGAGTCAGTCCATCTTTCCATGCTAGCCCATGAAAATTATTGGTTAGCCATCGGTTTGCAGGGAGAGATTGGCAACTTGAAACCCATGCAGGTGGTGCCAAAATCCAATGTGATGTAGATCCGGTTTCCACATCTACAATTGCCAATTCTTTCACAACGTATTTCCTCCACGTTGGATCTTGAAGAGCTTGGAAATCCACTACTGCTGCTAAGTTCTTCATATTACGTTCTGGATAAAAAAAAAATAATAATTGAAACACAACAAATATTTAAAGAAAATCTCTAAGAAAATTACTAAGTATTAAAGAACAATAAATCATTACACATACATTATACAAACTCTAAATCTAATTTTTGTCCGTTAATTCCCTTATAGATTAAGAACATTTTATTTTCCGTTGTGTTATATTCATCATTATATCTGTTAATCAACTCCTCAGTCAAAATATTACTGTAGCGTTTTGGGAGAAAAACTTTAGTAGGATAATTATCATTTATATTAAAAAATTCAGCCGATGGTTGAATCAAGTGTGCTATCGTTGTCTGACCATATCGAGTGTTCATTTTTTCGAATTTATATACTTCATGTGGAACACCAATCATTAAGTCACACACTTTATTAATTGAACCACTATGCTTATTGCAGCCGTTTAGATAAACCTTTAGTAGATCCATTATAAAAATAACAAACAGTACCTAAAAATAAAAATTAAAATAATTAAAATAAAAAAAAAAAAAAAAAATTAATAATAATCTATTATAGCATTACAAGTATTTAAAAGTAACACTTACCTTAGTTATGGATAATGATGATGAATGATCAATGTACAGTAGATCTGAAAAAATAATAATAACAATAATGACAATAATCAAAGATAGTACTGGAAAATAACTATTTTCTTATATATATACTATCACATATAAAGAAGACAAAAGTAAAAAAAAAAATTATAAATTATTAATACTAATCTATTATACAAGTATTTAAAAGTAACACTTACCTTAGTTATTGATAATGATGGTGAATGATCAATGTACAGTAGAACTGAAATAATGACAATAATCAAAGATAGTACTGGAAATAACTATTTCGTTTTTATATATACTATCACACATATAGAATACGAAATAAAAATTAATTATAAATGAAATTATAAGTAAAGTAAATAACATAAGATCTAAAATACTCACCGAAGAAGAAGAAGAAAAAGCAGTATGCAGATTAATTGAAGAGTGATAGATCACTAATTAAGTAACGGCATTTTTATATTCATTGTGACGTATATATTAACCCCCACTTTTGTCATGCGTTCTCACTCGCTCGCTCACTCTTTCTCTCTCTTAAGTAAAAGAGAAGGTATACCCATCAGCTGCAAAATATTAATGCTGGCTTCTATCTTAAAAATAAATAAAATAATTTTATTGTTGTTGTTAACCATTGGATAAATAGTTGCTCTAAGAATTTCCAAAATTTCAACTATGATTTTAGGTGATGATTATGAATTTATCAAAACAATACAAAAACAAAAACAAACAAAAAAAATGGTTGGCTAACTGTTAAACAATTTGCAAAGGAATATGTTGATAGAGAACCTAATCTTAATTTTAAACAATGCTTTTGGTCAAAAACCTAACCAGATTTGCGACCCCCGATAGCTGCCTCGCATTAAAAGGAGCTGTACTTGATTTATTTCTGGAAATAGTGGGGGTCTTGTCACTGTAGTGAATTGGTTTTGATCTTTTTTGCATTCAGTTGTAAACGCGAACACCACCATGACAAATGAACTTGGATTGCAGCTTACTACAGCTTTTTCTCCCAACAACAACTCCACTAAAAGGCTAGTAACTGGACTTTCCCAAGAAGGTGTACCACTTGTAGCACTGAAGGTAGCGAAAAAGAAAGTCATCTATTTAAGTGAAGAAGATTGGTCAACGTTTCAGTCTTGCAGCAGGCAAATATGTGATAATTTCTTCAAAGAAAAGAGGAAAAACGAAGTTATCACTGATATAATTACTCTCCAATATTCAATTATCTCTTTTGAGAAATCTACACACAAAGTGATTGCATTCAAAGGGAAACCAACATGGTTAGAATCAATTCTTAATTTTCAACCTCCAAAGATTACTCTTATGAGAAATGAATACTTTAAACTGACAAGTTTGTATGAAGATGTATTAAAGCAGTTTAGTTATTTAAGAAAACTTGACAATCCAGTTGTATTGACATATTCTGAAGAAAAAAATAAATCTATTTTTGATATCTATTTTGTTTTGTTTTTCATTTTTTAACCTATCATCTTATTGCGGTAAAAGAAACAAAAAAAAAAATAAATAAATAAAATCCACTAAAGTTGATAAATTTTTCAATTAACACTTAACTGATGGTTTTTATAGATAAGAAACAAGGCTGCAGAGTTGCTTTCGTCTACCTAAATTTCAAGTAACGGTAATAAGGTGATAGAATAATTTAATTTTTGTTTATTTGTTTTTTGACGAGCTGGAGATTATACCATTACTTAACGAGTAATCATAAATTTGCTTGTATCATCCAGATGCGTGGCTAAAACAAACTATTACATAATCTTTTGGGGAAAAATAGCATGGTAGCAATAGCTGGAGGTTCGAATTCTAATTTTTTATTTTTGGACAATTTAGACCAATCAATACATACATTCAATAGTTATACATATACGTTTACTTATTTATTACAACAATTTTTTTTTTTTTTTATTCCGTTCAAATTCATCGCAGAATTAATATCAGTAATTTTCCATGGAATCAAGTAACATAATGGGAATGTTGCAAGCATTAAATATGTTTTTTCTGAGAGATCATGTATGTTCTTTGTTTCTCACAAAGGTTTGTTGTTTTTTATAGAAATATCATGTTATGCTGATTGGTAATTTAACATACCACAGTAGTCTGTCATATCTGGTTTATATGAGCAACGTAATAGAAAAAATATTTCTATTTATTTAAATGTTAAAAAAAAAATTATTGTGTTAATTGCGGTAGATGTATTGCCTTGGGGATTTGGTTAGGTAAAAATATAAATACTTAGGGCAAAATCACTATACACAGCAAAAAAAAAATGATCGCAAGTAAAAATCAATTTGTGAAATAACCAAGAAAACACAGTTAAGATAATACATTACGCACTTTCTTCTTTTACTTTCAACTGAATACGAATTAATCATATAAGACAATCGCTATTAAAGAAGTACATAGCATATTAGGTACTAAAACATACTTAAACTATCGTATTGTGGCTTGCAATAACAATTTTGCTAGTAATTTCCAATATACTTTTCATAAATAAATAGATGACTTACCTGTCTCTAACTTACATCGACCTGTCTGAACAAGTAATAACTTGCTCTAGTGTCTTACAATGTTCTATTTTTTCTGTATTACAACTGGTACTTAAAGAGTGGCTCTGCCCCACTGGCTAGAGTACCCCAGGCTTACGCATTAGCATAAGAATGGGAGGAAATTTGTATTCTACTAAATGACGTCATGCCATTGAATTGGGGGTGGGTGTTACGGATAAGAAATTTTATGTGATTGAGGGACTACATTAATCACTTGGTGTATTCCCTTCAGACTAACAAGGTAAATATATTTCTCATTTCATCCATTTTATTTTTTTTTTCTTGTAATGGCTATTAGTTACTGTAAAATGTTAATTCTATTTCAGGAACTTTGTGGAAGTCAGTTGTATATGAACATACAAACTATTGCAATTTAGTGGGTAATTCATTTTCATAAAAAATGGAAGAATGGGCTCGCATTATATCACACCCTCTCTATCAACAATTTCTAGAAGATTTCTCCAGATGCACCTTAGAAAAACCGGGAGCAATTCAGTATATGAATTTATACAATGATATAAAAGAAGTGGAAAAGTTATCTAAAGAATATGTTGTTAAAAGCAAGTATAAAGATTTCCATTATGTAAATTGTGTTTGGTCAAACCCAGATTGTAAAGAAGGACCTGTTACGTGTAGATGTTGCAATATTTCTGGTTTGTATTATTCTATTATTAACAAATTATGTGAAATTTACAATGGTAATTTTATTGAAATGGTGAATAAACTAACAATAAATAATTGAATATGTTATTAGAAAGATTGCAGATTATATTTGTAGATCAATTTGTTTAAGACATTTAGAAAAAAAATTAATTGTTATAAATACATAGAACTTATTTGTGTGATGAAAATAAATAAATAAATAAATAAATTTTTCTTAGTTTTGAAAGAATAAAAACAAAGTGTCTATTAATTATGATAACCCTTCACATAGTTGTAATTTGCTCTAACATCATATATATTTAAAAAAAGAAGTTTATTAATTTTTTTTATTATCCTTATATTGTTGAAATTTTGCTCCATCAAGCAAACATACACACCTACATACATATATTATATGAAGTTGGTAGTTGCACATTTGGGTAAAGTACTGGAGAAATTATTAATTAATCGAATTATGTATCACCTAAATAGAAATGACTTCCTCGGTGAATGAGATTAGCCGAAACATGAGCCCATGTTCGAAATGGTATTGACACATTTACTCCTTTCTCCAAATAAGTGATTAGATGAACCTTTTCCACATTGGACATTTTGGTATTGCAATTTATTCCTATTTTTAATTTAAAATAAAAATTAAAAATTATTATTATTATTATTTATTATTATTAAGCCTTTATTGCAAACAAAAAGTACAATCTGGCAAAAATGAAATAATATAAAGTACGTACAAAGTAAAGAAAGCACTTCTAAAGAAAATAAGATTATGAAAACTAATTCTAAAGACAACAACCATGGCTAAAGCCGTTGGTGGAAAAAATTAAAAATTATAACTATATAAAAATATTTGTATCGGATGTGGAAAAGGTTCATCTAATACTTTGTTTTTATTCTTTGAAAAATAAGAAAAATTTATTTATTTATTTTTTTTTCATCACACAAATAAGTTCTATGTATTTATAACAATTAATTTTGTTTCTAAATGGCTTAAACAAATTGATCTACAAATATAAACTGCAATCTTTATAATAACATATTCAATTATTTATTGTTAGTTTATTCATCATTTCAATAAAATTACCATTGTAAATTTCACATAATTTGTTAATAATAGAATAATACAAACCAGAAATATTGCAACATCTACACGTAACAGGTCCTTCTTTACAATCTGGGTTTGACCAAACACAATTTACATAATGGAAATCTTTATACTTGCTTTTAACAACATATTCTTTAGATAACTTTTCCAATTCTTTTATATCATTGTATAAATTCATATACTGAATTGCTCCCGGTTTTTCTAAGGTGCATCTCGAGAAATCTTCTAGAAATTGTTGATAGAGAGGGTGTGATGTAATGCGAGCCCATTCTTCCATTTTTTATGAAAATGAATTACCCACTAAATTGCAATAGTTTGTATGTTCATATACAACTGACTTCCATAAAGTTCCTGAAATAGAATTAACATTTTACAGTAACTAATAGCCATTACAAGAAAAAAATAATAATAATAATAATAAAATAAAATAAAATGGATGAAATGAGAAATATATTTACCTTGTTAGTCTGAAGGGAATACACCAAGTGATTAATGTAGTCCCTCAATCACATAAAATTTCTTATCCGTAACACCCACCCTCCAATTCAATGGCATGACGTCATTTAATAGAATACAAATTTCCTCCCATTCTTATGCTAATGCGTAAGCCTGGGGTACTCTAGCCAGTGGGGGCAGAGCCACTCTTTAAGTACCAGTTGTAATATAGAAAAAATAGAACATTGTAAGACACTAGAGCACGTTATTACTTGTTCAGACAGGTCGATGTAAAGTTAGAGACAGGTAAGTCATCTATTTATTTATGAAAAGTATATTGAAAATTACTAGCAAAATTGTTATTGCAAGCCACAATACGATAGCTTAAGTATGTTTTAGTACCTAATATGCTATGTACTTCTTTAATAGCGATTGTCTTATATGATTAATTCGTATTCAGTTGAAAGTAAAAGAAGAAAGTGCGTAATGTATTATCTTAACTGTGTTTTCTTGGTTATTTCACAAATTGATTTTTACTTGGATCATATTTTTTTTTTTTGCTGTGTATAGTGATTTTGCCCTAAGTATTTATATTTTTACCTAACCAAATCCCCAAGGCAATACATCTACCGCAATTAACACAATAATTTTTTTTTAACATTTAAATAAATAGAAATATTTTTTTCTATTACGTTGCTCATATAAACCAGATATGACAGACTACTGTGGTATGTTAAATTAACAATCAGCATAACATGATATTTCTATAAAAAACAACAAACCTTTGTGAGAAACAAAGAACATACATGATCTCTCAGAAAAAAACATATTTAATGCTTGCAACATTCCCATTATGTTACTTGATTCCATGGAAAATAACTGATATTAATTCTGCGATGACTTTGAACGGAATAAAAAAAAAAAAAATTGTTGTAATAAATAAGTAAACGTATATGTATAACTATTGAATGTATGTATTGATTGGTCTAAATTGTCCAAAAATAAAAAAATTAGAATTCGAACCGCCAGCTATTGCTACCATGCTATTTTTCCCCAAAAGATTATGTAATAGTTTGTTTTAGCCACGCATCTGGACACTTAACAGAGTTAATAAATAACATTTTCAATCATTGTTACAGTTGTCTTGTACTCTCCTTGATACAAGCAAATTTATGATTACTCGTGAAGTAATGGTATAATCTCCAGCTCGTCAAATAAACAAAAATTAAATTATTCTATCACCTTATTACGGTTACTTGAAATTTAGGTAGACGAAAGCAACTCTGCAGCCTTGTTTCTTATCTATAAAAGCCATCAGTTAAGTGTTAATTGAAAAATTTATCAACTTTAGTGGATTTTTTTTTTTGTTTCTTTTACCCCAATAAGATGATAGGTTAAAAAATGAAAAACAAAAACAAAATAGTTATCAAAAATAGATTTATTTTTTTTTTCTTCAGAATATGTCAATACAACTGGATTGTAAAGTTTTCTTAAATAACTAAACTGCTTTAATACATCTTCATACAAACTTGTCAGTTTAAAGTATTCATTTCTCATAAGAGTAATCTTTGGAGGTTGAAAATTAAGAATTGATTCTAACCATGTTGGTTTCCCTTTGAATGCAATCACTTTGTGTGTAGATTTCTCAAAAGAGATAATTGAATATTGGAGACTAATTACATCAGTGATTACTTCGTTTTGCCTCTTTTTTTTGAAGAAATTATCACATATTTGTCTGCTGCTAGACTGAAGCGTTGACCAATCTTCTTCAGTTAAGTAGATGACTTTATTTTTCGCTACCTTCAGTGCTGCAAAGTGGTACACGTTCTTGAGAAAACCAGTTACTAGCCTTTTAGTGGAGTTGTTGTTGAGAGAAAAAGCTGTAGTTAGCTGCAATCCAAGTTCATTTGTCATGTTGGTGCCGCGTTTACAACTGAATGCAAAAAGTAAAACCAATTCACTTCATAAGCTACAGGGACAAAGATCCCCACTATTTCCGAATAAATCAAGTACAACTCCTTTTAATGCGAATTGCGAGACAGCATGTATCAAGGTGGGGTTGCATATCTGGTTAGGTTTTTGACCAAAAGCATTGTTTAAAATGAAGATTAGGATCTCTTTCAACATATTCCTTTGCAAATTCTTATATCTTTAATAACAGTTAGTTTAAGCCAACTATATTTTTTATTTTTTTGATAAATTCAGAATCATCAACTAAATTCATAGTTAAAAATTTATTTCTAAATTTTCGAAATTCTTAGAACAACTATTTATCCCATGGTTAACAACAACAATAAAATCATTTTATTTTTTTTAACATAAAAGCCAGCATTAATATTTTGCAGCTGATGGGTATACCTTCTCTTTTACTTAAGAGAGAGAGAACGCATGACAAAAGTGGGGGTTAATATATACGTCACAATGAATATAAAAATGCCGTTACTTAATTAGTGATCTATCACTCTTCAATTAATCTGCATTCTGCTTTTTCTTCTTCTTCTTCGGTGAGTATTTTAGATCTTATGTTATTTACTTTACTTATAATTTCTTTTATAATTAATTTTTATTTTGTATTCTATATGTGTGATAGTATATATAAAAACGAAATAGTTATTTCCAGTACTATCTTTGATTATTGTCATTATTTCAGTTCTACTGTACATTGATCATTCACCATCATTATCAATAACTAAGGTAGGTTTTACTTTTAAATACTTGTATAATAGATTAGTATTAATAATTTATAATTTTTTTTTTTTTACTTTTGTCTTCTTTATATGTGATAGATATATAAAAAGAAAATTGTTATTTTCCAGTACTATCTTTGATTATTGTCATTATTGTTATTATTATTTTTTCAGATCTACTGTACATTGATCATTCATCATCATTATCCATAACTAAGGTAAGTGTTACTTTTAAATACTTGTAATTCTATAATAGATTATTATTAATTTTTTATTTTTTTTTTATTTTAATTATTTTAATTTTTATTTTTAGGTACTGTTTGTTATTTTTATAATGGATCTACTAAAGGTTTATCTAAACGGCTGCAATAAGCATAGTGGTTCAATTAATAAAGTGTGTGACTTAATGATTGGTGTTCCACATGAAGTATGTAAATTCGAAAAAATGAACACTCGATATGGTCAGACAACGATAGCATATTTGATTCAACCATCGACTGAATTTTTTAATATAGATGATAATTATCCTACAAAAGTTTTTCTCCCAAAACGCTACAGTAATATTTTGACTGAGGAGTTGATTAACAGATATAATAATGAATATAACACAACGGAAAATAAAATGTTCTTAATCTATAAGGGAATTAACGGACAAAAATTCGATTTAGAGTTTGTATAATGTATGTGTAATGATTTATTGTTCTTTAATACTTAGTAATTTTCTTAGAGATTTTCTGTAAATATTTGTTGTGTTTCAATTATTATTATTATTATTATTTTTTTTTTCTAGAACGTAATATGAAGAAATTAGCAGCAGTAGTGGATTTCCAAGCTCTTCAAGATCCAACTTGGGGGAAATACGTTGTGAAAGAATTGGCAATTGTAGATGTGGAAACCGGATCTACATCACATTGGATTTTGGCACCACCTGCATGGGTTTCAAGTTGCCAATCTCTCCCTGCAAACCGATGGCTAACCAATAATTTTCATGGGCTAGCATGGAAAGCTGGACTGACTCCATACTATCATTTACCATACATACTGCAGTCAACATTGACCGATTATGATGAGGTACTAATTAAAGGATTAGAGAAATTACAATTTATAAAACAATATCTTCCCAACAGTTGTATTCTTAATTTAGAAGACTTTGGGTGCCCAAAAATTGTTAACTTTAAGAATATGTTCAAATGTCTATTTCATAATAATAAAAATTTAAAATGTGCAAAAGCTCAGGGTATTGAACTTGCATTATGGTATCAGTCAAATAGATTAATGATTAGGAAAAACAATAAATTTTTTTAAATGGTGTTGAAACTAATGTCTATTACAACAGCAACAAACTAACGAAAAAACATGCTTTATATTTTCAATAATAATAATAATATTGTATAACTAAAATATATAAATAAATTGTTTAATTATAGATTAGTGGGAGAAATTTTATATGGTGCCAATGTGGTGGTGGTGTAGTACTATGTGATGTATGTTATACGAATGTATTTCTTCAAAATGTCTATTACAAAAATAATTTATCGAAACATGCTTTATATTGTCGTCAATCATATCTTGTAAAATTAAATGTATGAATAAAAATTGTTTATTTAAAGATTAGTGGGGGAGAAAATAATCACTTTAGATAGTGTGTGGTAAAAAGAACTAAAGTTGTACGTTATACGAATGTATTTTTCAAAAATGTCTATTACAAAAAAAAAAAAATAAGCTATCGAAACATGATTTATATTATCAATCATATCTTGTAAAAAATTAAGTGAATAAATAATAAGTTATTTTGAATCAAGATTGTTTTTTTTTTGTTTTTCCATTAATACCTATACAATTGGTGCGCAAGAGAGAATGGTAAAAAATATATATTATTAATCGTATAAAAACTACTAGTTCTCCAGGTTAAATACTAAGATTTTTCCTTTCTCTAATTAATTTGTTCTAAGATATTATTATACACTTTTTTTTTTTTTTAGTTTTAATAATGTTTTACCAGAAAACTTACAGAAATGATTCCCTCATAAAAATCAATAATAATCAACATATACTGGGAAGCGATCGATATATAATTGATCGATAAATAGATTTATCTTAAATACGCTTTCTAACTTTTTAAAAATGTTTTACCCAAAAAAAACCTACAGAAGTGACTGCCTCATACAAAATCGATAATAATCAATACACTGGATTCAATATGTGTTATCA
>JAAEAF010001776.1:0-13781 GCA_011037195.1 Triatoma infestans
CAACTTTCTATTACTAACCTTATTACGGACACTGTTCAGTATTTATCCGAATTTAAATTTGCCGCCGTCAGAATATAATAATTTAGCAATCTAGTAGTGTCCTAAATGCAGAGAGGGGTAGTCCCTTTTTATTACCCTCTCCAGACAGTCACTAAGTAACGCTCAGTTGTGTGTTGCGGCCCAGTCTACTTGTACAGTTTAGACCACTTCCGCCTTCCTGCCGTGAAAGCCAAGTATTGCCACTTCTGGTTTTCCTTCGGGTTAGTGTTAATAAGTCGGTCCTTTGTCGAGTGAGTGTCTGCAGATTCTCCCGGCCTGCTACGGTGTATTGTACAAGCACATGGTCTACTTCGGTTCCTTGCAGTTTCCAGGAGCCCGTTTAAATACGTCATCTATATTCATCAGCCAAGCAGTAGTGTGGATCAAGACTCTGCAGTTACAGGCACATAGGGTTTTGTTTCCTTTTCCTATTTTCCACTTCCTTGACCCCCCAATTTGGGGCCTGGAATAAGGAACTGAGTGGAAGCACACTAACGTTAAGGTTTCTGCGTTTAAGGTAAGCGCCATTATTTTTGGCTTGTTGAGATAATAAATATTTTTTGCTTCTTATTTTAAATTTAATTTAACATTCATTTTGTTTATATTATATGAGCCCATTTGCACTCACTTAAGATTCTTTATTCAATCTCTACATATATACAGTCCACTTAATATTTTCACCCTCTTTCTTTTATTTTCATTTCCGTTTTTATTTAACAGAACCCATCAGAGGGACTGGAAAGCCTATAAGAGGCGCCCCCTTTTGCCTTTTAATTATTTTCTTTTTTCCTGTTTTTCCAGTGCCCTTTGGTCAGCCGACCAGTTAACATCTCAGAGAACTCTGTGCTTAACTAGTTGTTTGCTTTTTCGTTAATAATTTTTTTCTTTTTTTTTCTTTTATGCATTTCCTGCATTGTAGACTATATTATTTTTACACGGACCTATTGATCGTTTTCACTTTAGTTTCAAGTTAATAATTTCTTTATTTTTCATTGCACATTGTTACGGCTTTAGGAAATATAGTTTTAAGATAAATAGTTTGGGTTTACGAGTGGATGTCCCCACTCCAGTGGACATGCGCAAAGGGCGTTCTATGTGTGCAGGTAAAGATAGTAGTAGTAGAGTATGAACCACGCGTGTGTAAAGAGAGCAGGTTAATTTTGCCTTATAATTTTTGTGTATTGAAAAAATGTTACCTTAATTATTCCTTTCAGTCACACATTAACTGGGGAAAATTCTATTGTAGTGTCTCAATATAAAATAAATTATGGTATTCCAAATAATGTTACAATAGTTCAGTTTCTTTAATTATTTTATTATATCCATTGATCCCATTCTTTGAGAAAAATAGTAACTTTTAAGTGGTTCTATTAGATTATAATTTATATAAATCGGGATGTAATAAAATAAATGGGGGCTCGTCCGGGATTGATTGGTTCTTATTGTTCATGAATATTGTTTCGTGAAACTTGGTACATGAGCACGTGTTTGTGGTGAATTCTCCCAAGTTTTCCCTCTTAACTGTGTAAAATAGTGGAAACTTGTGTTTGTAATTAATTTTAATGTTTTCTACTTTTAATATATAATAGGAATATTTTATTTTGTAATGGTGTAAGTGGTCTCTTTCATTTTCTTAAAAGTTATCGTACTTGTGTGTAATCGGTAATTGTATGTTCGGTTCTGCATTTTTAAAGTTTTTTAGTAGTTCCTTAATGTTTTCGCTGATTTTGGAATTTATAATATTGAGTAATAATAAATTAGAAGCCTGAGAATAGCGTGGGTTAACGGACATGTTGGTGCATAGTTGGAAGTTGGTTCGTTAGTTGTCGAGCATTCTCTTCGTTGGTCGTCACTTTGGGCAATTTGAAATAAATTATACGTTGCTGAGTAAATGTAGAGCGCATACTAGCGGAAGCATTTTGTAACCTGTATGTAAACACAGGAAGGTTCTAGCCTTGGGATAAATAAGGTAATCTCTGTGATTGTAAAAACAATTTTACTTTGTGAAAATCCAATTTGATATTTATAAATAATATAAATTTAATCTATTATTATGGAGAAGTGATATTAATTGTGAGAGATATTAAGCTACAAAATGTCATTTGACTTAGAGGAATTTGTGATTTCTCCATCTGTGGAAATTCTTGAGTTAGCTACCAAAGCTGATTTGATTGCACTTGCTAGACATTATTCTATTGGTGAAGTAAAATCTAGCTTACAAAAACCTGAGTTAAAGAAAATAATTTTAAGATATTTAGTCGATGCGAAACTTATTGACTCTCAAACACTTTCTGATTCTGAACAAGATGGTGAACCAGTAATTTCAGGTAATGGTTCTCCTGCTGAAAACATTGATGAAAATCTTGCTAATAATGTGCGCATTAGACAATTAGAGTTAGAGAGTCAAGAAAGAATCGCAAGGGAAAAGTTACAGCTTGAATATAAAAGTTTAGAAATAGAACGGGAAATCAAGTTAAAAGAATTGGCAGGTGCAACCAGATTTAATGATTGTGATGATAAACAAAAGTTCAATCCCTCACAACAAGTTAAGTTGCTACCTCCATTTAGAGAGGCAGAGGTAGATAAATATTTCCTG
The DNA here is from genome assembly GCA_011037195.1 of Triatoma infestans. Classification (NCBI taxonomy): domain Eukaryota; kingdom Metazoa; phylum Arthropoda; class Insecta; order Hemiptera; family Reduviidae; genus Triatoma; species Triatoma infestans. The sequence continues at coordinate 2,636 of JAAEAF010001776.1, forward strand.
CAATTTGAGAGAGAGAGGCACAAAATTTTAAATGGCCAAAAGATAGTTGGACTGTTCTTTTACAAAGTGTGCTTACTGGGAAAGCAGGAGATATTTATGCCCAAGAATCATTTGAACATCTAAAGATTATGATTATGTTAAAGAATTAATTTTAAAGGCGTATGGATATATTCCTGAATCGTATAGGCAGAAGTTTAGAAAAAGGAAGAAAAACAGTGATGAAAGCTACTTGCAATATGCCGCAGCCAAGCGACAACTTCTTTACGTTGGTATAAGTCTAGCAATGTTAATACATTTGAACAATTATCCATTTTAATATTATTAGAAGATTTCTATGATGAATTGTCGAAAGAAATCAGAATGTCTTTAGGGAATAGAAGCATAGATAACATCGAAACCGCTGCTATGATAGTTGAAGAGTACCATTTAATGGATACCTCTTCTGGAGATAAACGCCCAAAATTTAACCAAACAATTAACTCTCGAGTCCTTAAAAATAGTTTTAATAAAAGTACTAATAATAATAATGATAAAATTGTGACTAAACCAAATAGTGGGAAAAATTCAATGAAATTCATTTCTTGCAACTACTGTAAAAATCCAGGACACAAAATTATAGACTGTTTTCGTTGGAAAAGGAAAGACAAAGGGGTGACAAACCTACGGGAGCTATTTCTCAATTAAATGGTAATCTTGATAATAATAATAGTGTAAGGAAAACAGATAATTGTGAATCATCTGATTTAGATAATACCTTTTCGAGTAATTCCCAAAATAAAGGTTCCGTATTGGACATATTTAAACCATTTTTATCGAAAGGTCAAATTTCTTTTAATGAAAAGAAAATATTTACTAAAACGGTTAAAATTCTTCGTGATACGGAAGCTTCTCAAAGCATAATCTTGGAAAATGTATTGCCATTTTCTGATGAAACTTTTACAAAAAAATACATGGTAATTCAAGGAGTTGGTTCCGGATGTTTCAGTTCCTACATAGAATTTATTTAGACTCAGAATGTGTTAAAGGCAATTTTGAAATTGGTATTATAGATAATCTTCCATTTGAAGATGTAAATTTACTTTTAGGAAATGATATCGCTGGAGGAAAAGTTAACGCGTATCCTGTTTTAACAACTAAACCACAGGTTGAAGAAGTAAATAATAAAGACCCTGATAATTTAAACCTATATCCTGCATGCGTGGTTACACGTTCAATGAAAAGTAAAGAATCGCCTTTACCTAAAGATACAGATGATATTAATTTATCAGAAACATTTGTTTGTTGCTGACATTTTTAATAATACATTTGATTAGGGTCATTTAATAAATAAATGATGATTCGGGTTTTAAAAACTTATGTGATACTAATAAAATAAATAAGTCTGAATTTATAAATGAGTTAAAAAGGGATGAAAAGCTTTCAGTTTTGTTAGAACAAGCAGTAACTGAGGATGAGGTTTTTAAAACCCATTTATGCCCACTGCCCCAAAAATGGGGCGGTTGGTTTTTTTTGCTTCTGTGTAGTAAATTTTACTGTTATCGGAGAGATTTTTATTTTCTTTAGTTGGTAGCAATGCTGGGCTATTGTAGAAGCAGGTATATGAACAGTTTTAGTTCTATTGTGAATGTTATACTGTTTGAAATATACCCTAACTTTCGACATGAGTCAGTACAAAAAGTAAGTTTATTTATTTTTTATTTCTTGTAATATTTTTCAGTTATTTGTTTCATTTATTATAAATATGATTTCTTAAAAGAATAACAATGTATCATTAATTTAATTTACTTGACTATGTTTTTTGGTAATTAACGATTTTTATTAGTGTTCCATTTTTGGGGCAGTGGGAACGAGAGGGTACAGGTTTTCTAGGCTTTCATATTAAGTGTTTTTTTTTTTTTAGATACACGATTGATGAGGCGATTTCCTTGATTCAATTGAGCAATGATGCCTTCAGAGGGGCAATTTATTTAGAAGCACCTGAAAATTTTCTTCTATCAGATGAAGATAATCCAGATGCTGATATTGATCATTTGTCTGGAAATCAACTTCGAGGAAGCTCTGAAATTGTTATTGAAAAAGTTGTTGACGGTGAAATTATCACAGAGCGCCTTAATGAATCTGAAAACAAAGAACCGCTCGCCACGACTTCCAAGGAACCTATGCATCTCCAGGAAAGACAATGGGTGAGTCAAGATATTTTTTCTTCTTCATTACCAAGAGAAGTGAAAGAAATAAAATCAGAGAAGTCACCTACTCAACTATTTGAACTTTTTTTTGATGATGATTTGATTGACATGATTGTATATTTCACCAACACTTATGCGCATCAAAAAGGACATCCCACATTTTCAACATCAAGAAATGAAATCAGAAAAATGATAGCGATTCTTTTATTGAGTGGATATGTGCAGGTCAACAGAAGAAGGATGTATTGGGAACAAGCTTCAGATACCCGCAATGGAGCCGTTGCAAAAGCAACGCCGCGAAATAGGTTCGACGAACTTATGAAATTTTTCCATGTATGCGACAATAATTTATTAGATTCCAAAGACAAATTTGGAAAAATAAGACCTCTCTGGACTAGTGTTAATGAAAAATGGTTAACATTTTTCAATAACGAAGTCAACTTGTCTGTAGATGAATCTATGGTTCCATACTATGGAAGACACGGCACAAAGCAGCATCGCCACGGAAAGCCGATTTGCTTTGGGTATAAAATTTGGTCTCTAAGTACCAGGTTGGGTTATATCGATCAAAGAGAGCCGTACCAAGGAGCTAGCACTGGGAATATTTATCCTCATCTTCATGTTGGTGGCTCTACGGGTATGGACCTGATTTCTGACCAATATAATTTATATTTCGATAATTTTTTTACATCTTTAAAATTGATTGAGGAGTTACAAAAGTTGGGACACAGGGCTACAGGTACTACTAGGCCAAATCGTATAGAAAAAGCTCCTTTACAAGATTTAAAAGTTCTGAGACAAAAAAAGAGAGGTTCCTGGTCATAAATAACAGATTCCTCCACAAATATTACTTTGGTGCGATACAATGATAATAACATAGTGACTGTTGCATATTCAGAAACGGGTGCACAACCCATTGAAACGGTAGGAAGATGGTCTGCTAAGGAAAAAAAAAATCAAGTCGAACAACCCCATTTGATCAGAAAATACAATTTATACATGGGAGGTGTGGATCGGCTGGACGAAAATATTAGTAATCTGCGAATCCACATTAGATCTAAGAAGTGGTATTGGCCACTCATATGTTTCCTCATTAACAGCTGTGTCAATGATGCCTGGCTGCTATACAGACAAATAAAAACTGAGGAAAAGGAGACGATGGACCTGCTCAAATTCACGAGGAGTATTGTGCAAATATACCTCGACTATGGTGAGGAAAAGGTAGCGCGCGTCCAAGGCTCACAACTAAACTAGCTACCAGAGTGCCGAAAGAAATTAGATTAGACGGCAAAGGACACATAATAATTAAAAGTGAAACACAAATAAGATGTGCACAGTTCACAAAAATACAACAAAAAAGTGTCGTAAGTGCAATGTGGGCGTACACGCCAATTGTTTCGAAACATTTCATATGTGACTACAACTAAAGGAGATCTCGAGGAGCGGTCAATAAAATGTACACTTTTTTTAAATCTTTTCCAACGTTTCGTCAAATTTATTGTCTTCTTCAGGGATCTGTACAACAATCAAACAAAAAGGAATAATAATAATAGTAATCGCCAAAATCTTAATAATAATAATAATAAAGAAATAGTTTGGGACAATTATTAAATAGTAGAAGACAAATACAAAACAAAACAAACAAAAAAATTTTTAAACTACTTACAAAGATAAAAAAAATGTTAATCGGTGTTAGATATATTTTCCATAAAACAAACTAAACTCAAATTATGTAATAAACAGAGAGAGTTACTACTATATGATCTACATCATCAGAAATGAAGGTATGCGGTAGATGAAGAGGTTATTAAAAGGTAGTATTCGGGAGTGGGGGATGGAAAGGAAAAACCAAGTCCTATGATGGATGGGAATTTCCAGGACGGGGGTTTAGGATCGGTAGTTTTTATCTTCGTAGTATTTTTATATTTTCCTTAAATATGCTTTGTTTTTATTTTACTTTAGTTGTAGAGGGTTTGAATATAAAATTAGGAATGTTGACCTTTTGTACAGACTGAATTATTTGATATTTATTGTATTACAACATATAATAAACTTTATATTTTTTAACTTACGACGTTTCGGTCAATATACTTGCCATTTTCAAGTAGTTTAAATTATCTGTAAGATACAAGGAAATATGTGATATTATTGTACAATTTTTTAACAATTACAAGATGATAATTATTTCTTTTACAATACTAATATAATATATTTTTTTGAATAATTTTTGTCCACAAGTTATTACTTACCTAAAGTTTTATTACTGTGTTATTTAAATTTCTGTTTATTCTTTTTTTTTAACCTCATTAGTTTGATTTTTAAGATATACTTAGATATGTTCTTTATCTGCATCAGTTTTTCATAAACCACGTGGTTTGAGTTATTAATTAGTTGAGATTTTTAACTAGTGTATTTTTTATGTATATTATTTAGGCCTAAAAAGGAGCGGTTTAATTATTTGTTTAGTTTTTATTTTGAAATAAAGATTTGTAAATCTAAGTAAATTACTTACTGTAAGTGTGAGCTGACCTTCTCTTGGTACCATGTTTTTTGGGCAACTGACGGAGAGTTTGTAGCTTGATAAGATGTATGTATTATTATATTTGAGAGTTCTGTTTTTTTAAAAGGTTTGTAATATTAGTATTAGTTTAATATGTTTTTTGTTTTATAATTAATATTTAAATTTTTTTATATATTGCTTTAAATGAATTTTTTATATTTTATTAGTTTGGTATTAGAAAAGATATCTTTATTTGATATAGCTGGCTGTTGTATTAATTATAAGGTTAGGTAATGAACTGACAGGTTATTTTTGTTTTAACTGTTTTTATAACCATTTAACTAGATGTATTTTTTCAGATTATTTATTGTATTAGTGTACGGTTTTACTTGTATGCCTTCTTTACGATTATTTATTATACTTCCTTCATTTAAAGCAATATGAATAGCTTCTAATGTTTTTCTTTTTATTAAATTTTTTTCTCTGTCAAGTATTTTTGCATTATCAAAATCAAAGTTATGTTTAGTAGTTTTATAATGTTTTAAAAGAGATGTTTCTGAGGTGTTTTTGTATTTTAATGAATTTTTGTGTTGGTTTACTCTAATTTTTAAGTGATTCTTGGTGTGGCCTATATATTTTAATTTACAACAACAATTTATAGCATATACAAGTTCTTTGCTTTTTTCCACTGGATCCTTATCTTTATGTGAAGGTATGTATGCATTGATTTTATTTTTAGTAAGATAAGCTAAGTGGCATTCTGTTATGTTAAATTTTTTTAAAACTTGTTTGATTTTATTGGTTAGATTGTGTATGTAGGTAATTGAGTAGAAATTTTTAAATTCGTTGTTTTTACTATTATTTTTAAGTATTTTTCGTTGTTTTTGATAATTTATATTGTTTTGGTTGTTATTTTGTTTTTGATTTGATTGCTTCCAGTATTTGTTTATTGTGTAAGGGGGGTAGGCGTTTTCTATTAAAATTTTGTTTATTTTGTATTTTGTTTCTTCTAGGTATGGTGTATCTGTTAATTTGGTTGCTCTATATATAAGATTTTTGGCTGAGTTATGTATAATATGCTTCGGATGCCTGGATAGATAATTAAGAAATAAGTTTGATGTGTTTTGCTTTTTGTAAAATTTAGCTGTTATATTTTTATTGTTGTGAATTATTGTTATGTCCAGATAGTTTATACTATTATTCATTTCTGTTTCTTGTGTAAATTTAATTTTTGGATTAAAATTATTTAATTTATTAAAAAGTGTTGTATTTTCATTTTTATCTATGATTATTAATTTTTGTTTCTGATAAACTATTGGTTATTATAAAATTCATTGTGATGCCTGCTACATATGTAGAAAGTGGGCTACCCATAGGGAGACCTGAAATTTGCTTAAATTTTTGGTTTTTGTAAGAGAAATATGTATTGTTTAGTATTAATTTTAATCCTTCAATAAATATGTTTTTACTTTTTATTGGAGTATGTGTTTTTATTGTGTCCCAGTTTTTATTTATGATATTATAAAACAGATCTAATGGTACACTCGGGAATAGTGATACTACATCGTAGCTTACTATTATGTGGTTTGAATTTATTTCTAATGTGTTTAATTTATTTTTTAATTCAAAGGAATTTGCTATATCAAAAGTATTTTGTTTGGCAAGGAATTTTAAAGGTGTTTTGAAAATTTGTTTTGCTAATTTATTAAGATTTGAACCTGTACTGTCTACTATTGGCCTAATAGGGTGATTTGGTTTATGTATCTTTAAAAGAGGATACATTTTAGATATTATACTGTTTATTTCTGTTAATGCGGTTTTTTCTGTTTTCTCTATATAATTATATTTTATTAATTTTTGAATGTATTTATTTGTGTTTTTAGTTATAATTTCTATTGGATCATTTCTTATTTTTCTATATGTATTTTTATCATCCAGGATTGTTTCCATTTTTGTATCTAATTCTGATTTATTAATGAATACATATTTTTTTGTTTTATCTGTTTTTATTAGGGTCAAGTGATTGTTATTTTTGAGAAATTTTTTCAAAAAGTGTGCATCTTTATTGATTTCGGTATGTAGTTTGCTTAAGTTTATTTCTATTAAAGTTGTGTTACTGTAAAGTTTTATGTGTTTATTTTTATTATTGATATATTTATTAGTATAGTTAAGTAAAATGTTATTTGTTGCTATTCTTATGGCATTTTTGTGTGATTCTTAAGTGTGGATGCTTAATAAAATATTTTCTGTATCTGTTATTAATTTAATGATGTTTTTACTTATAGTTTTTTTGTTTATAGGTGTGATGTTGAAATTTCTACCCAGACTTAGAAAATTTATTAAATTTTTGGGAATGAAGGTTTCTGTTTTATTGACAACTCTGTTGTACTGATTTAAATTGTTATAATAGTTTAAGTAATTTTTTATGTTGTTTTGCAAATTGGTGCTTGTAATGGTAGTGTTTTTATTGTTTTTATTCTGATATGGATTTTTAATGCTGTATTTGCATTTTTTTTGATGTTTTTTTATAGTGAGATGTGTTTTGAGTTCTATTAATGTAGGGTTATATTTTTTAAATTTTTTATCTAGTGCATTTATGGTTGTTGGTGTATTATTGTTAATTATGATTCTTAATTTTGTATTTTCTTTTTTAATTTTATTTAAGTTCCAGTAGGTTTGTTCTATTTCTTTTTTTAAAACTTGCAATGCTATCCTGTTGAAGAAATTTTTGTTTTTTTTGTTGTATAAAAATGTTTTATTAAAGTTGTTTTCTAAGTTAACTAGTGGTTTGAGTATGAAATTTGGAATTATAATGTTATTTAGACAGTATTTTAATGCGTTTAGTTTACTAATTATGTTAATTTTTTTTAAATTATTTTTATAATATTTTATGAGGTTTTTCTTTAAGGTCTTAATAATTTGTGGACTTACATTATGTATTATGCTGAAACAGTTGTTTTTGAATTCATTTAATTTTCTTGTGAGGTCCTTTTCTGGCGTTTTCGGTTCTGCCATTATGTTTTTCTTGAGTATTTTTATATTTTCTTAAATAGGCTGTTATTTATTTTACTTCAGTTGTAGAGGGTTGATATAAATTATGATTTTGAACCTGTTGTACAGCCTGAATTTTTTATTTATTGTATATTACAACATATAATAAAACTTTATATTTTTACTACGACGTTTCGGTCAATATACTTGCCATTTTCAAGTAGTTTAAATTATCTGTAAGATACCAGGAAATATGTGATATTATTGTACAATTTTTTAACAATTACAAGATGATAATTATTTCTTTTACAATACTAATATAATATATTTTTTTGAATAATTTTTGTCCACAAGTTATTACTTACCTAAAGTTTTATTACTGTGTTATTTAAATTTCTGTTTATTCGTTTTTTTTAACCTCATTAGTTTGATTTTTAAGATATACTTAGATATGTTCTTTATCTGCATCAGTTTTTCATAAACCACGTGGTTTGAGTTATTAATTAGTTGAGATTTTTAACTAGTGTATTTTTTATGTATATTATTTAGGCCTAAAAAGGAGAGGTTTAATTATTTGTTTAGTTTTTATTTTGAAATAAAGATTTGTAAATCTAAGTAAATTACTTACTGTAAGTGTGAGCTGACCCTCTCTTGGTACCATGTTTTTTGGGCAACTGACAGAGAGTTTGTAGCTTGATAAGATGTATGTATTATTATATTTGAGAGTTCTGTTTTTTTAAAAGGTTTGTAATATTAGTATTAGTTTAATATGTTTTTTGTTTTATAATTAATATTTAAATTTTTTTATATTGCTTTAAATGAATTTTTTATATTTTATTAGTTTGGTATTAGAAAAGATATCTTTATTTGATATAGCTGGCTGTTGTATTAATTATAAGGTTAGGTAATGAACTGACAGGTTATTTTTGTTTTAACTGTTTTTATAACCATTTAACTAGATGTATTTTTTCAGATTATTTATTGTATTAGTGTACGGTTTTACTTGTATGCCTTCTTTACGATCATTTATTATACTTCCTTCATTTAAAGCAATATGAATAGCTTCTAATGTTTTTCTTTTTATTAAATTTTTTTCTCTGTCAAGTATTTTTGCATTATCAAAATCAAAGTTATGTTTAGTAGTTTTATAATGTTTTAGAAGAGATGTTTCTGAGGTGTTTTTGTATTTTAATGAATTTTTGTGTTGGTTTACTCTAATTTTTAAGTGATTTTTGGTGTGGCCTATATATTTCAATTTACAACAACAATTTATAGCATATACAAGTTCTTTGCTTTTTTCCACTGGATCCATATCTTTATGTGAAGGTATGTATGCATTGATTTTATTTTTAGTAAGATAAGCTAAGCGGCATTCTGTTATGTTAAATTTTTTTAAAGCTTGTTTGATTTTATTGGTTAGATTGTGTATGTAGGTAATTGAATAGAAATTTTTAAATTCGTTGTTTTTACTATTATTTTTAAGATGTGATATAGCCTGAGTTTGATAATTTATATTGTTTTGGTTGTTATTTTGTTTTTGATTTGATTGCTTCCAGTATTTGTTTTTTGTGTAAGGGGGGTAGGCGTTTTCTATTAAAATTTTGTTAATTTTGTATTTTGTTTCTTCTAGGTATGGTGTATCTGTTAATTTGGCTGCTCTATATATAAGATTTTTGGCTGAGTTATGTATAATATGCTTCGGATGCCTGGATAGATAATTAAGAAATAAGTTTGATGTGTTTTGCTTTTTGTAAAATTTAGCTGTTATATTTTTATTGTTGTGAATTATTGTTATGTCCAGATAGTTTATACTATTATTCATTTCTGTTTCTTGTGTAAATTTAATTTTTGGATTAAAATTATTTAATTTATTAAAAAGTGTTGTATTTTCATTTTTATCTATGATTATTAATATATCGTCTATGTATTTGGTTAATAGTAATGGTTTTATTTTTGTTTCTGTTAAACTATTGGTTATTATAAAATTCATTGTGATGCCTGCTACATATGTAGATAGTGGGCTACCCATAGGGAGACCGGAAATTTGCTTAAATTTTTGGTTTTTGTAAGAGAAATATGTATTGTTTAGTATTAATTTTAATCCTTCAATAAATATGGTTTTACTTTTTATTGGAGTATGTGTTTTTATTGTGTCCCAGTTTTTATTTATGATATTATAAAACAGATCTAATGGTACACTTGGGAATAGTGATACTACATCGTAGCTTACTATTATGTGGTTTGAATTTATTTCTAATGTGTTTAATTTATTTTTTAATTCAAAGGAGTTTGCTATATCAAAAGTATTTTGTTTGGCAAGGAATTTTAAAGGTGTTTTGAATATTTGTTTTGCTAATTTATTAAGATTTGAACCTGTACTGTCTACTATTGGCCTAATAGGGTGATTTGGTTTATGTATCTTTAAAAGAGGATACATTTTAGATATTATACTGTTTGTTTCTGTTAATGCGGTTTTTTCTGTTTTCTCTATATAATTATATTTTATTAATTTTTGAATGTATTTATTTGTGTTTTTAGTTAAAATTTCTATTGGATCATTTCTTATTTTTCTATATGTATTTTTATCATCCAGGATTGTTTCCTTTTTTGTATCTAATTCTGATTTATTAATGAATACATATTTTTTTGTTTTATCTGTTTTTATTAGGGTCAAGTGATTGTTATTTTTGAGAAATTTTTTCAAAAAGTGTGCATCTTTATTGATTTCAATATGTAGTTTGCTTAAGTTTATTTCTATTAAAGTTGTGTTGTTGTAAAGTTTTATGTGTTTATTTTTATTATTGATATATTTATTAGTATAGTTAAGTAAAATGTTATTTGTTGCTATTCTTATGGCATTTTTGTGTGATTCTGAAGTGTGGATGCTTAATAAAATATTTTCTGTATCTGTTATTAATTTAATGATGTTTTTACTTATAGTTTTTTTGTTTATAGGTGTGATGTTGAAATTTCTACCCAGACTTAGAAAATTTATTAAATTTTTGGGAATGAAGGTTTCTGTTTTATTGATAACTCTGTTGTACTGATTTAAATTGTTATAATAGTTTAAGTAATTTTTTATGTTGTTTTGCAAATTGGTGCTTGTAATGGTAGTGTTTTTATTGTTTTTATTTTGATATGGATTTTTAATGCTGTATTTGCTTTTTTTTTGATGTTTTTTTATAGTGAGATGTGTTTTGAGTTCTATTAATGTAGGGTTATATTTTTTAAATTTTTTATCTAGTGCATTTATGGTTGTTGGTGTATTATTGTTAATTATGATTCTTAATTTTGTATTTTCTTTTTTAATTTTGTTTAAGTTCCAGTAGGTTTGTTCTATTTCTTTTTTTAAAACTTGCAATGCTATCCTGTTGAAGAAATTTTTGTTTTTTTTGTTGTATAAAAATGTTTTATTAAAGTTGTTTTCTAAGTTAACTAGTGGTTTGAGTATGAAATTTGGAATTATAAT
>JAAEAF010001777.1:0-52672 GCA_011037195.1 Triatoma infestans
GATAAAAGTTGTAGATCTTTGAATGTTTAGTTTATATGTGAAGTTTCAAAAAAATCGTCGGAGCCATTTTTTAGAAAATTGCGAAAAAGTGAATAACTCATTTAGTAAAGTGGTAAAGTAAACACATTTCCGGTTATCCGATTTTTTTCAAACTCTGAATTTCAACAACATATTTAATTCTAGCTAACATTATTTAGATGACAGAATTGTCTAATAAACTGAAATAGCACTAAAGGGAAGTTTGAAGAAAATCGTCGGAGCCATTTTCTAGAAAAACTCAAAGAATTAAAAAACAAAACCTAGTTAAGTGGTACTTCCGGTTGAGGAATTTTGACAGATAACGTACAGTCAGATCCCATTGTAATACCTAAACGGAATTTCAAGTTTCAACGTTCTGCGGTTATTCGTTTTTGAGCTATGCTGTTCACAGACCCACACACACACAGACGATTTGCTAAATACCGCTTTTTTTGACTCAGGGGGCCCTCAAAACGGATATTTCCGGTGTAAACTGGATATCGAAAATTTGACACGATTATAATATTTCCTCTTACTAGGAGTAAGGGAAAGTAAAAAATATTTCATAAGATTGTTTCAGTTTCAATTCTTATTTCTTTACTTGTTTAAAATATAAGTAGGCATAAAATTAGTTTATGAAACGATTAACAAAGCATTAATATATTATAGAGAATGTCTTGAAAATTTCCAAATTATACTTATTACTTTGTGTAGTAAGAGAAAATATTGCGAGAGATCGTGTGAGAGTTTCGAAATTGTGTTTTCACCGGAAATACATGTTTTGAAGTCCTCTAAATACGAAAAAAGAGAGAAGATTTTAGCGAATGGTCACAAAATGTGTATTTACAGAATATCCCAAAAACGAAAAGTCGCAGGAATATCAAAACTTGGTGTTCCGTTTAGGTATTACAGAATTTTTTAGATGACCTAGTTTGCTAGTGTCATCAAGAAAAGCTGCACCAGCGACGGCTTCAGAGAGGCTCTCGTCCAGACCCATATGCACTCAACGTCGCGACCGTCTTACTCGTCAAGTCATAATAGTAGCATGAAATAATCCACATAATTAACAACATTGAAGTTTAAAAAACTAAAATATTAATTAATACACAGCTGGCGGGGGTGATGTTTTTCGCGTCCGACATTGTTCTCACGTGCAACCTGGATATCCAACTAAACGAACAACATCAATCGTCAGCGCAGCCTAAGTTCTTGTATATTAGGCCGCGCGATGCAGATTGGCTGAATAACCAAAACATGGCGTAGGAAAAAACAAAAAATTAACACAGCTCATTAACTACTTTTGGCAGAGTATAGAGTATCAGCTATATAATATTAAATGTACATTAAAAGCATTTAACATAACATACAACATATTGTATGAGTGACGTACATACATATTGAGCTAGTGACGAATAAACACATAATGTAAAAAAATATAATCCCACATCCATAGACCTTCATTGGTGGTGATAAAAGCCACGGGCGCAAGGTTATATAATGATTTTATAATATTTGTATTATATTCCAAATAATATTTTTAACAATTTTCATCATTATCATTATCACCACGAAAATACGAGAGAAAATTATATTTATTAATTTTACATTTTCACTTTTCCCACAACTTCCCATCTGAATGACAGTTTCAAAAATCGGATTTCGTTATTTTATTACTCTAACCACTAATTTAATTTGTGTGTTTGTTAATATTAGGTAAGTATGTTGTAAAGTAGAAGTTGATGTTCAGTCATAAAAAAAACTCTGACGATTCGGCAAATTTATTGCCTTCTTCAGGGTCTGTACAAAGCTTTTAATAAAAATAAAATAAAAAAACAACATAAACTAAATAAAAAAGTATTTTATATATATATATATATATATATAAGCAAATTAATGAAATAGGTTCTCGACCAGGCAATGTTGCAATATGTCTATAGATTTTCGGGTATGGGTCAATGAAAAAAATTTTTAGTTAAAGGTAAACGTTTCGATTATATTTCATAATCTTCCTCAGTACCTGTATTCAACAACAAAAATAAAAAATATTACATGAAAATGAAAACTGAAAAATAGAAATACTAAGTGTGTTACGATAACCTACCAAAACTAAGATGTTTTCATCAAATGTTATTATTGCATTTTTATAATTATAAAAAAATCTGGTGTGAAACACTCACACAACTTTCTCTTACTCCAGTTCCCAAAATTATAACAAACAAATTTTATGGTTTTTGCACCAAATTTAATGAAATTTGTCGAAAACTGTAAAAACTTTCATTAAAGGCGCACTTCCGGTTTACTGATTTCCTTCAAACTCGGAATTTTGGCCATTCTATTTATTTTAATTAATTTCATTTGGATGATAGAGTTGTATAATCAAGTATGATACCACTTTAGAGGAAGCTGTAACCCTACCCCTCTCCTAAAAGTGCCCTTAAATGAATTTTCCAGAGACTCTTTTATATAAAGTTGTAGATCTTTGTATGTTTGTTTATATGTGTAGTTTCAAGAAATCGTCGGGGCCATTTTTGAGAAAATCGAGAAAAAGTGAAAAATCATTTAGTAAAGTGTTAAAACAAAAGCACTTCCGGTTATCCGATTTTCCTCAAATTCGGAATTTCAACAACATATTTAATTCTAATTAACATTATTTAAATGACCGAATTGTGTAATAAACTGAAATAGCACTTTAGAGGTTAAAACCTAACCCCACTCCTCCCCCAAAAGTGCCCTTAAATGAATTTTCCCAGAGAAATGTTTCAAATAAAGTTGTAGCCCTTTGTATATGTAAATGATGTTATAAGTTTAAAGAAAATCGTTGGAGCCATTTTTGAGAAAAACGCAAAAAAGTAAAAAAAATAACTAGTAAAGTGGTACTTCCGGTTGAGGAATTTTGACAGATAACGCACAGTCAGATCGCATGGTGATACCTAAACGGAATATCAAGTTTCAGCTTTCTACGGTTTTTCGTTTTTGAGCTCTGCTGTTCACATACATACATACATACATACCACAGATCATTTGCTAAAAACCACTTTTTTGGATTCAGGAGGACGTCAAAACGGATATTTCCGGTGAAAACTCAATATCGAAAATTTGACACGATACAATACTTCCTCTTACTAGCAGTAAGAGAAAGTAAAAATATATTCTATTTTATATTAAGTAATCTATTATTCTAAAGAACTAAAAAATTCAACCTCTGCTTGAGGTTGAATTTTTTAGTTCTTTAGAAATAATAGATTACTTAATATTAAAATAGAATATAATTTATATAATTATAAAAATGCAATAATAACATTTGATGAAAACATCTTAGTTTTGGTAGGTTATCGTAACACACTTAGTATTTCTATTTTTCAGTTTTTATTTTCATGTAAAAAAATTTTTTTATATATTTATTGTTGATTTTGTTGTTGTATACAGGTACTGAGGAAGATTATGAAATATAATCGAAACGTTTACCTTTAACTAAAAAATTTTTTCATTGACCAATACCCGAAAATCTATAGACATATTATAAGCAAATTGAAATCCATTTTTAACTATTGCTATTACTGCAGAAGAAATCAGAATTAAAATACATCACAACTATTAAAATTTAATAGTTTTAGGGTAAAGCTAGGAGTGATGACGGGGGTAGGAGAGAAGACGCAGCCTTTGCTTCTCTTGTTTGCCACCATGTGGCAACATGGAAGTAAGTCCAGGAGGAGAGAGATCAGAAGCGAACATATTGCAAAATCCTTCAGTTATTTTGTGTGTTCTTCTGTGTTCTACGAACATTTATACGCATCAGCTATACCTACCTGGTGAATACCTGAATTTTCATAACGCTTAGTAAATTTTTTTGTTTTTTATATACTATATTAATTGCAATTGAAATGAAAGATTTCTTGCTGTCGTTAAAGTTGAGCTCGTAGGCACCAGACAATGAGTTGTAGACGCTCTTAGGAAGAGGAAGTTTACCAAGTTTCATGTCGATCAACCATGTTACCTTCACAGAGGAAAGGTCTCCTACCTATGGTGCGTCATCTATCCTACCATAGCAGGAGAGACGGCCAAATGTAGTGTATTTGTATTTTGTTTCTGGAATAAATGAGAATGTCTTTATTTTGAAAAATAACATTTTTTCTGTAGATAACAGTAGTTGACATATGTTTTATGAGCATTACCTATACGGTCGCCTTTGTAAGCGGCCAAGGTTCAATTTCCCTTGGGTTTCCAACGATTTTAACTGTGCCTTATTAGTATAGGAATAATTAATTTTCCTATTTAACGAAATACATTTACTTGTTATATTGCGCTTTATATTTTATTTATTACCTTTAAATTATTAAATTTATTACCTTTTATAGCAACATCCAAATCTAAAAAGCTGAACTGCATGCAAAAATACTGTACTATCCAAAGGGCAAGGTTCGTGCGATGAAATCTTCAGAACATAATTTATTCAGTTCTAAGAAGTTAGTTTCGTCCTCACGCGTTGGTCTAGTGACTAGCGCACTCGCCTTTGGTGTGAGAATTGGGGTCGATTCCCGTGAAGGCAAAGTCGGTGTTGACCCAGCATCGTGATAAAAAGTGGGAAGCTATATTTAGTAGCGTCCTAGGTAGCGAAGACCGGAACCAATCGGCGAGGGAACCCCGGCGTGCTTACCACACACCCCTCAATACAAATCGCCATCTGGTAAGCCTTGGCCTTTCACGAGCTGTTGCGCCATAGGTTTTAAGAAGTGAGTTCCAATTGTTTTTTAGCTGGATATTCATTCCTAAATCATAAATGAATCAAAGTGGAAATTCATTCCTCAATCATAAATGAATCAAAGTGGAAATCCATTCCTCAATTCATAGATGAATAAATTCTGAGATTATTTACAAAATAAGCTATAGATTCCTTAGATGGGGGGCCTCTGTAAGTTTGAATTTTTGAGCACATGGTAATCATACATGGAAACGAAATTAAAAAAGGAGCACTCACACACCAGACCATTTTCTAACAACCACTTTTTTGGACTCAGAGGACCTCAAAACTGTATTTCCGGTGAAAACTCAATTTCGAAAATCTGGCACGATCGCGATACTTCCTCTTTACTATTATTAGTAAACAATTGTGTACCACTTATAAATGTAAAATGTTAGTACTTAAGATTTTTGTGGCACGTGAGGAATAAACATCCTCACACACAAAATAATAAAAAATATAATTACAAAAATAATAAATAACACTATCTATCATAATGATTTTAAATGGTAATTATAAAAAATAATAATGGTAATTGTAAATATAATTACAAAAATAATTGTAATCATTTTAATTCGCTGTAAATAGTGTGCGTTGCAATAGCGCGCAGTATCAATAATTGCATTATTGTATAAATTGTGCTCACTCAATAATGAAATTTAAAATAAAAAATAGTACTTTAATTTTTAAGAAGGAAGATGACACTTTTACCATGAAGGAGAGTTATAGGAAAAAGAGATTATTATTATTATTATTTAATTTAAGGTGCATCAACATTTATGGTCAGTGGCTCCCGGAGCCTTCTCAGTGCACTACCGGTTCTCTCGTTACACATAACACTGTCCATCACCAGACAATCCCGAAGCTGGAAGCTTCATGACGGAGCCGCTCTCAGCTTTGCTAGGATTGATTAGGAGGGCAAAGCTGGGGGCTGTTCTGTAACATAAAGGGATCCACAATAGACCTCGACTTGTAGGTCGCAGTGGAATGAGGCCCCCCCCCCCGATTCTATTCTATTTTATCTATCAAGAGAGCCAATGAGTTGTAGACGCTCTTAGGAAGAGAAAAGTTAAAGGCAGCAGTGCTAGGTACGAACCCGGGACCTCCGCGTTGCTAGTCCAACGCGATATCACTGAGCTAATCCCTTCCCTCTTTATTATTAGTTGGACGTGACCGTCTAGAAATAAAGAGTACTGTTTACACTGAATCACATTCATATTGGAAGTTATGCTCTTTCCTAAAAATAATTCCATCTTTATTTTGATACTAAGCGTTTTATTTGAAAAAGACAATCATTTAAATTTAATTTATTAGGAATGCAGATTGTTTTTCACTTTGTTGTTATATTAGCCAACATGTACCCAAGTAGTATTCCTAGGATTAAAAAAAAAAAAATCTACTAATATTTTTATCATGAAGCATCAAATTTGTTAGCTCATTATCAACTAAAATAATTGTTTATACTTTAAGGGCTGGAATGATATTGGTTTTCATGGCAATGAAATACCTACTCCAAACATAGATGCTTTGGCTTACAGTGGCATTATTTTGGACAGGCACTATTCTCTTCCAACTTGTACGCCATCAAGATCGTCATTTCTGACTGGAAAATATGCGAGCCGAATAGGTAATTTAAACTTATTTCTACATTTTATTATCATTTAATTATTTTTTTATAAATTTGATTTTTTTATGTTGCCACTTCACTATAAATTTGCGAGAATAAAGTATTAATAAAAGTTGCAAAAACATATTATATTCAAATGTCAGGTCACCTAATGTAATGGGATCCAAATCATTAAGATTTGTGGGACCCGAAGAATCAAGGATCGAACTCATTAGTTACTGACTGTATGGCCCAAACTAGGGAGAGAGAGAATTCATATAAATAGAGCCAACTAGCCCTAAAGAATGAACAGTTTTTGGAACAATTTTACAATAGTTATCGACACCAAATCAGCAACCACCATTCTATGTAATTTCTAATATTTGGCTAGGTCTGTCTCTTTTTTTAATTATTCTCTCGCTAACTTTATTCTCAATATCTATAACAGTGTAAAGTCCTTAGAGTTGGTGTATCAATTCGTTATACAGTGAATCACCTACTACTTTATTTCTTATTCCTAAATTAGCTTTCTAATTCTCTCTTCACTCACATTTACCATACCTAGGAAGAAATATGGAATTTCCTTAGGCCTACCATTCGAAGAACTCATTTTCTTACAACAATTCTCACAGCTCTGATAAAAAAATTTTCTCAATAGTTGGGTTTTTACTAAATATTTAGTTAAACTGATTCTCATCAAGTGATCGTAGCTTACACTGATCTTACATAGCATTGTAGAGAAAAGCATAATGCCTCAGTTCTCCCAAAACCTACCTAAAAACCAATTATGTTATAAATAATATAAATTAAAGGGAAATTATTGCAGCTTTTTACAAGAAACTCGCAAAAAATAATTATTCATTAAATAATTAATCATTTTCTTTCAACTTGGTATTTTTTTAACATACTTAATTGTCTTCTGTATTGGAAATAATGGAATGGTGGGGATTTTGAAATACCATTTTAATGAGAAGACTCCCATTGAGACAGTTTTCTCCCAAAAAAAAATGTTTCACACAGAAGTGATACAGATATGATTATGTAAATATTAAATGAAAGCTGAAAAAAAAACAAACTGTTGGAAAAGCGGGAAAAATCAGAAAACTTCCGATACACAGATATTCACCGAAAACGTTTTAATGGTTCCAGAAAACTACCCAAACGGAATAACAAATTTGGGCATCCTATGAGTTTTGCTTTCTTTATAAGCGTGTGTATGTTTGTTTGCGTTTAGTCTGCCTGTCTGTTTGTGAGGATCTTTTAGACATGTATTTCTATTGAAAACTCAGAAATTCCATACGATAGTTATTACCGCAGTAAGTAGAGGATAAAGTTTCTCCTTCCAAGGGTCCACTTGGTTTCACATGAGAAGCAAATAATTATATTGAAGCCTTACCTTTCATATTTATAATTGGAATCTATTTTCAAAAATGGCCCGTTTCCCGGAAAATCCACCCAACTAAAGAACTTGCCTTTTTTTCTTTTTAACTTCTAGATAGTTGCAAATTAATTTTTCCTTTCATATAATACTGAAACTTTATCATAGGAATGCAAGACGGACCGCTTTGTGCAACAAGTAGATTGGGCATTGATCTGAAAGAAAAACTCATGCCTCAGGTAATTTATATTAAAATGGGAATAGCAATTGAATGTAATGCTAAGTATATATTTCTTTCATGTAATCTGTTATTTCAGTATTTTAAGGATCTTGGATACAATACACATTTACTAGGAAAATGGCATGTTGGATATAGTTCTCCTGCGTTTTTGCCAACAAGCAGAGGTTTCGATAGTTTCTTTGGATATTATAACGGTTTTCTCGATTATTATGATGGTACTCATCATGCAAAGGTAAGTTATATTTAATGCAATAATTAATAACTACCCCCAACAAGATTATTAAGGAATAAAACCCATCTAATAAGGATATATTAAACGTCTGATATATTAAAAAGGAAGAATATGTGGCATATTTTATAATAGTTGACATATTCATTGCTATAGATAAGATTCAAAGCAATTTACTATTATTTTTAGTGTAATGATGTGTAGCTTGGCAAATTAGTTGTGACACCTCTAAACGGCTGTCAAACTCCGCCCATTACCTAAGCTTTCTATAAGTATGATGTCTTTTGACTCCGCACTTAGGTTCCAAAAAGTTGCCGAGCTATACTACTAACAATTTCGATTAAATCTTTAATAATCTTTTTTTTAAAATATATAATATAGTAATTTATTTATTTGCCAGGGGGATATCCCCTAAACAAACAAAGTTGGTTCTGATCATAAACAATGAAAAGTAAGATAAAATATTGAAAAAATTCAAACGGTAACTGTCATGTGACAGTTGCAACATGCGCAGAATACGTCCCTCCCCTTCCAGAAACCTTACTACCCCTCACTCCTTCCATTGCCCTGCTATGAGAAAACGTTGGTCCGCTTTTTACCAAATAGTAAAAACGTATATTATGTTAAAATTGCTGATCAAATTAAAAGTAAATAAATATACATTTCAATCACAAACTTAAATTAAATAAATAATTAAATAATTAAAAATAAATATTTAATATTAATGTCAAATAATAAATAGTTAATAATTTGGTGATCTGCAGAGTACAGGAAGCAAAAAAAATCAAACTTAAATTTAGCGTAATAATATACACCTACCCCTTCCATTTATGCGGATTTTACGTTCCACATGGATTTTTTTTACGAGGATGAAAATAATGTAAATATTGTTTGCTTTATTGCCAGAAAAATGAAATTCCTTCTTTATCACATGGCAAACCTTGAATTTTACCTTTTTCTACTTCTGTTAAATTTGACACGATCGCAATCCTTCCTCTTAGAGAAGTAAGAAGTAGTAAAAAAATTATATTAAGCAATATATCAGAAATAAAGCAAATAAACAACATTTAAACTAAGTTGTTTGAACAATGAAGAAAGATAAACTAGCAAAATTAAATCTAACTACCGTTAAACAAAAACCAATAATAATTCAAAGAAATAACACTGTTCACAATGACATTCATTTCGAAATACTTACATATTAATCTTAGCCTAAAAATATTGATCTTAGTTTTAATTTCATATTTACATTTTATAACCATAAATATATACATTTAACTAAACTTTATTTAAAAATATTTACATAAAAATACAGACATTGACATATCCGATTGTTTTCTTCTTCCATTGAAAGATATCATAAAAGTAAATCACGCAATTATTTATTAATTAAAAATGTCCTCAATTTTAATCAATTATAATTAGATTGAAAATTAAATTGTTTATGTTGTATGTACTATCCTAAAGAAAAAACTAGGGAATCTATCATTTGATGTAATATACATGATATAGGATATTATAGTAATTTCTTAGAGCTTTTTTAATTTCTTATGACAGTGAACAATAATATGATATAAATTTTCTAAAACTTAAATCTAGGGAGGGAACATATTTCTTTAGACTTAATTATGTATATTAAATTTCTGTAGCTAATTTTAATTTGGTATTTACTGGGCTAGATTAAGCCTAATATTTTCATTACAGTAAATGTTAAATTTGTGATCCAGTAAAACTCTATCACAGTTAATATGTAAAATTTGTTCAAACTTCACAATTCGAAGCAAATTAAATTAAATTAAATATTTTATAACAAATTTAAATGCACTTTTTCAATCATATTAATGTAAGTAAACCTATATTTTAATATAATAGAAAAATGGTATTCATGGCAATTGCATCTTTTAATTTATTTCTATTTAACTTTTTACAAATGTCTAAAACAGCCCCAATCGCAGAACTTGTTTTTACTTCAGCTGAATTATTCGCTTTATAAAACAATTAGAGAAAACGGAATTAGAGAAATGGACACCTAGATAATTGAAGTAAGAGACAACTCTATGTTAAATAATAGAATCTCTTTCTCTATGTAAATCATAGAATTTTTTTATTTTTATTTGAGACTCCTTTATGAAAGATCTTTTCTGGAAATTTTCTGGTATTTATTTCTGGAAATTTTTAAAAACCAATCAGTGTATAAACTAAATTTGCTCTGTGCAAATCTATGTTATCACCTGTTTGACTATCGCATCCTGATGATGGGCGAACGCCCGAAACCGGTCGATGACCACGAAAAGAAGCACGCTATCACGGAAAATATCTGTGATGATTTATTTCTGGGAAGTTTACAAGAGCGAACTCTGCTAGTATTTCTAATTTCTGTTAAGCATCTCTATATGTATCCGCGAAGATAATCTTCTCGTCCTGATATGGAGATACAAAAAAAGGAAATTACCTGTAGAATCGATTCGAGTTATAAATACTGGCTTTTCAAAATATTGGAGTTCCCAGTGAGTTGAAACTAAATGTGGTACTTAGCTGTGAGTACCTTATCAGCCAGCATAAAACAGAAGAAACAAGCAAATCAATGGAAAATTATGAGAAAGTATGCTATGAATAAGAAGAATTGACAGGATCAGTAACAGGTGTTCACTTTGCATGATGAAGTTGAAGAACTTGCCAATATAGGCACATTTCACGATAGGACTTAATTAATCAGAATGGATTAACTCTGGGCTAAGATCTGACTAAAATGGATACCTAAGGATAGTCAATGAAGAAGGGGAAGACCAGCTTGAGATAATGTGATGAGGTTGCAGAGAAGGATGGCGATGCCTATGTAGAGTGCCAAGAAACGGCCATTAAAAAATATATATATATATATATTTAAGCCAGTGATGTCGATAAAGGGGAAAATAATTAAAATCTTTATTTATTTTATTGTGATTGTTTTAAAAATTATTTAATTCTGTTTTTGATGAAATATTCTTTTCTTCTATTTTTGTTATTTTATTTCTATTTACTTATATCTTTTAATTTTTCATTTCATTTATAATTTTTCCCATTTTTACTTTCTCTTACTCCTAGTAAGAGGAAGTATTGTAATCGTGTCAAATTTTCGATATCGAGTTTTCACCGGAAATATCCGTTTTGAGGTCCCTGAATCCAAAAAAGTGGTTTTTAGCAAATGGTGTGTGTATGTGAACAGCATAGCTCAAAAACGAAAACCGTAGAAAGTTGAAACTTGATATTCCGTCTAGGTATCAGCATGGCATCTGACAGTGGGTCATCTGTCAAAATTCCTCAACCGGAAGTACCACTTTACTTGTTGTTTTTTTACTTTTTTGCGTTTTTCTCAAAAATGGCACGATTTTCTTTAAACTTGGTATATCAACTACACATACAAAGAGCTACAACTTTTATTTGAAACATTTCTCTGGAAAAATTCATTTAAGGGCACTTATTGGGGAGGGGTGGGGTTAGGTTTTCATCTAAAGTGCTATTTCAGTTTATTAGACAATTCTATCATCTAAAATAATGTTTAATTAGAATAAATATGTTGTTGAAATTCCGAGTTTGAAAAAATCGGATGACCGGAAATGCGTTTACTTTACCACTTTACTAAATGATTTTTTCACTTTTTCACGATTTTCTCAAAAACGGCTCCGACGATTTTCTTTAAACTTGGTATATACAAAGTGCGACAACTTTATTTAAAACATTTCTCTAGGAAAATTCATTTAATGGCACTTTTAGGGGAGGGTGGGGTTATATTTTTCTCTTAAGTGCGATCATAATTGATTATACAATTCTATCATCCAAACAAAATTAATTAGAAATAAATGGATCACCAAAATTCCGAGTTTCAGGAAATTAGAGAAACCGGAGTACGCTTTTACTGAACGGTTTTTTCAGTTTTCGTCGTATTTGAATTAATTTGGTACACAAACTATAAAATTTGTCATTTATACTTTTGATAACTGGAGTAAGAGAAAGTTGTGTGAGTGTTTCACACCAGATTTTTTTTTTTTTTAGTACCTTGAAGAAAATAAATTTGTTACAAATTTAGGTTTATTTAAAAAGAAAAATGAAATGAGATTCTATTCTATTCATCAATCTTCAATTTTATTATTTATTATTAATTCACATTTAGAATATTCCCGGAATTGATGCATGGCGGAACACTACAAAGGCATGGAAAGAATTTTATGGCAAGTATTTGCCAACATTATTAGCTGAAGAAGCAGTGGATATTATTCACAGGCATGCGGCCTTGGGAAATAAAAATGGCTTATTTATGACTGTTGCATCTCCAGTTCCCCACAGAGGGAACAGAGAGTTTAAACTGGAACCACCGCCAATAGGTCATGGACAACGGACTAGTAATATTTCTGATATTAATAGAAGACTCTTAGCAGGTAACTTTTATTTATTTATTCTAATAAAAACTTTAATACCAACAGAAATAGATCCTGCAAGCTGACAAAAAATTATACTTAATTCCCCAGATGTAGTGAAGGCGTTAGATGATACACTAGCCGTCATAACTGTTGCTTTGAAAGAGGAAGGTATGATCAACAACACTATTATTGCTTTCTTTTCTGATAATGGTGGGTCATCTTCAGTCCAAGCGCCTTATCCAAATTATGGCTCTAATTGGCCGTTGAGGGGAGTAAGTTTTTTATTTGCTAATATTCTTTACAGTAAACTTCTCAACCTGCTTAAACACTTTTATTAATCTTAACAGGAAAAATTCTCATTGCATGAAGGAGGGGTTAGAACTGCCGCAGCTATATGGGCTTCATCTTTCACCAAATCTTCCAAAGTGTATGGAGGATTGTTCCATATGTCAGACTGGCTTCCCACTTTATATACCGCTGCTGGTGAGCAGTAATTAAAATTCTTTCTTTTACAACATATAATAAATCAAGACTAAAACGAATTATGCATAATTTCAGGAGGCAATCTATCAGATTTAATAAGCATAGATGGTATCAATCACTGGAATACTTTGGAAACTGGAGATAATATTCACATAAGAGAAGAGTTACTCGTGGATATGCAGGATACAGCTAATATTGAGGCAGTCATAAAGGACAAATGGAAATTAATAAGAAGTAAGAATGACCTGTAAGAATGACAATAACTAAGTGAAATGAATGGTTAAAAAAACTAAAGTTTGGCACTAAACAAACTTCAAGGTTCAGTAATATTATTGAACTGTTCTCTAGAAATAGAGGAAACAGTTTGATAACAGTATATTTACAAATAGGTATTCATATTGAAACTGTTTTTATATATAGCATTTTAAAACGAATAAACATTTTTAATTTGACTGAAAAAATGATTTTTGGTCTTATGATAAATGCGAATCTGAGAATAGGAAGATTTGTTCAGCATTTTCTCTAGATCGATGAGAAAAACGAATAGATCTGCGCTATTCCATTCATTTAGGCAAAGCATATGAGTGCTGAATGCACTAACTCCATTTTAAAAAACTAACACAATCATCCAAAGCGAATTTCTTCTGAAATAAATCTGTTTGCAAAACGCAATTTCTTTTCTTGAAAGTAGTAGAAACTACAAAAATGTTCTAAATTATAATTTTATGCATTACAGATTACCAGCCCACCCATCGTTATGCATTTTCTGACTACTATAGTGGCATGAACTTAGGAGGAAGTATTGAATATAACAAAACAGAAATATATTCTAGTCAGGTGGCAATGTATTTGACAGGAAAAGCTTTAAATGACAGCACTATAGAACAACTAAGAAACGCTGCATCTATTACACAAATTTGTGATCCTCAAAAACAACTAGAGAGTGTGAGAAATGATTGTCACACTAAATATTGTTTGTACAATATCGAGGAAGATCCCTGTGAATGTAATGATTTAGCAGCCAATAATGAGCAAATAGTTCGAGAACTTGCGTCCATTTTGGATTATCATAGACAACAACTTGTCAAAGGAAAAGAACGTGCTTGTGAAAAACAAGGGTATCCTGGAGAATCTAATTACTGGGAGCCTTGGATATTTAGCGCGTCTTCTTGTAATATAATGTCCAAATTAGTCTTACTGATTGGTTATCTCATGAAATATTTGTGATTTGCGCATGTTTTTAGATCGAATTATAAATTTTTTGCAAATTTATCCAAAAATTGAACATGTTATCCAAAGATTTGTAGATATTTTGGTGCCTGGATTTCATTTCTTATGTTCAGTGAATGTACAGTTTTTATTATTTTATTCATCATATATACATATATAATCAATAATATATATATATATATATATATATTACCTCATGCATTGTTGAATAGGGTTTGAGGCCCAAACTTGACAATATCTCAGATTGTATCCATCACAGCATGTTTCTCTTCTATAATTTTCCATAATCAGAGTTTGGTTTATCAGATAATCTTGTCTTTCACAATAATATCTACTGTTTCAAGAGACATTGACTCCCACTTCGAAATTTCTGACAGACATTACACCAACTGGTGACTCTGATAATCGAAGAAAATCCGAAACCGATCAGAATTAAGTAAAAGAAATATGTTATGATGTATACAATCTCAGATACTCGCACTGTTTGTTAACACTATAGAAGGTCCATATGACTGTATCAATGCTGTACCAGCTATTATAGTATGAACAAATTATCTATACTAGATAGTTAGAGAAAACAATCTGGGAAAAAAAAAGTTTAACTTTGATAAAAGAGGACTTCCTGAACAATTCTTTTTTTTTTTTTAATTTAAGGCGCATCAACATCTATGGTCATTGGCGCCCGGACTTCTCAGTGCACTGCCGGCCTGCGGACAGTGTTCTCTCGCTATAGACAACACTGTCCATCACCGTGCAGTGAGCTGTAGGGGCTCCTAGAAGAAAAAATCTAAGGGTAGCATTGGACTCGAATCCGGGTCCTCCGCGTGGGAGTCCAACGCGCTAATCACTGAGCTAATTTTCTCTGAGAAAATTTTAGGGAACTTTTGGTGGAGAGGTGGGGTAATGTTTTCCATTAATGAGCTATTTCAATTGATTATATAATTGTATAATTTAAATAATATTAAATAGAATTAAGTATGTAGATAGCTGAACTATACATTCCATTGAAAAAACTTTTTAATGGTAAGTTATCTGGAAGCTTAACTTCGCACCTGCCTCAAAATTGATTTTCCCAGACAGATGTTTTAAAAAAAATTTATATAAGAAGGAGGCCTGTACTGGCTTTGATAGAGTGCGTATCGCTTGTTAATTTTATGTTTTTTTTTTTGTTATCTGGAAGAAAACTGTTTTTTGTTCTAAATTTTTGCATCTACATTATTTAATAGTAGCTGACTGATACTATGAAGTTTCACTGATTTTGTCAAGTTTCAATTTTCCACTTTTTTTTGTGAATGAAAGTTATATAAATTCTCGACTTTGAGATAGTTTTAATGTGAATGCACAAAGTAGTAGGGCGGCCAGCAGTTAGGGGTTTTTGTTTACCTGCAATTGTTTAATATTTGCTCCACTCTAAAGTTTAAAACTGTTCAATTTGTTTTGGTTTGAATAAATTATGTCTTCAAAGAATACTTTCATTACTTTTTAGCATTAAATCTATGCCTAAATCAATAAAGATTTTTTAAGCTCAAAAAGTGAGACCCCAAATTCAACTAAGAGACTGAAATGATCGCGTTCTTCTCCAGAATTAATTGAAGAGGAGCAAAGTATTAGAAGTAAAGCTTCTGTTAAAAACATAATTATGGCCGAGGAGGTGGGTAAGATGTCATTAAAACAATTAATGGAGCAGTTTAGCGCTATGATTGATGCAAAAGAATTAGCTAAAAAAGAAGATATAATTGAACTCAAACGAAACATAGAGGTGTTGCTAGAAGTTTAAAATCAACTGTTGAAGATTTACGAAAGGAAGATAAAATGTTTAAATCAAGAATTGAAGCTTTAGAAACATAATCGTAGGAATAATCTTTTAGTGGTTTGGAGGCAACAAATGTCCCCGATAATGAGCTGATAACATCTTTTTGTACAGATTTTCTGGGAATCGACGTCCCCCTGCAAGACATTGATAATATATTTGAGATAAAAATCCTGAAAAGTGATAAGCATTTCTTAAAAATTTCGTTTACCCAGAATAAGACTGTTAGGGGCATATTAAGCTGTACACGAAAATTGAAAGGAACTGGAATTTTCGTGGATAAGGATTACGTGGAATGTAAGAAGAAGGCGAAGAATGCTTTTTTTAACATAAAAGAGAAATTGTACAAAAAGATAGTAATAAAAAAGTCCTTATAAGGAATGACATGCTGCTAATGGATGGCAAACAGTTTTATTGGGATGAAGAGGAAGGGATGTTTAAGGAGTATAAATCTTCATGGATGCATCGGCACTCAGGATGGAGCAGCTAGCCTTCAGACGTCTGATCTTCCCTCAGAGTCTGGAGTCCGAGATCGTACTACAACTAACAATAGTGTAAATAAGTAGCAATTACCCGCCGTCTGTCAGATCACAACAATTGAAAATACAGGGATGAGTTGTAGAGAAAAGTATTAAGCTATAATATAGCAGGTTTAAAAAATAAAATTAATAATTCACATTTCATAAATTTTTTAAATAATTATGATATTTTCTGTTTATGTGAAACCTTTTTGGAACATAAAGATTTAATTAGCTATAATAGATTTTTTTTCTAGCCTACAAATTAAAATCCCTGCTACTAGATTGTCAAAAATTTGGTCGTGCGATGCGTGGCTATTGGTGGATTGCAGAGTAGAGTTGGTCTCTAAAAATGTTTGTAAATTTGTTCAAATCAACGAGAGAGACCTTTTGGAAATAAAAATAAATTTAGAAAATAAAATATATGTTTTGCCTATTTATCTGAGCCCAGATAAATGGAAGGATGATTTTGGTTATTATTTATTATTGACAACAGTCTTTCAGATTTAGGGGATTGGAATTGCAGAACTGGAGAGGAGCAATTTGCAGAAAATGAGTTATTAGATATGGAAAATTGTCTAGAAATTAGAAAATCAAAAGATAAGAAGACTAATGCAGAGGGAAAACTTATCTTAGAATTTTGTGAAGCGCTGGGCCTTTTGACACTGAATGGTAGAACGCCAAGAGATAGGTGGGGTGAGTTGACCTATATCAGTGCGAGAGGCAGTTCGGTAATAGATATGGTAGTCGCGTCAGTTAATTGCTTAAAATTAATTATGGATTTCACCGTGAAAAATTTTTTTTGGTCAGATCATATCACAATAGAGGTGACCCTCCAATACGAAACTAATGAAATTTCAGAGAAGTTTCTTCCGATGTTGCCAAGGCTTCAATGGAAACGTTGTAAGGTTACAGATTATAAATTAAAAATCAATGAAAAACTTGAGTATTTGTCATGTGCGCTTATGGGGATACTTTAAAGACTATAATCCGGGAATGTGTACCCGGACTAAATATCCCTAACAAACAATTCAGGCCTATTCAACCATGGTTTGATGTTCAATGTTTTGTATCCCGCACCAGAGTATTTAAGTTATTAAATCTTTTTAGGAAAACAGATTCACCCATAATAAGAAATAAATATCTGCCCTAGAAAAAAAGTTTTACGATGATTATTATAAAAGGGCTGTAGACTCAATTAGAGTTGTCAAAGATGTTTCTGAATTTCGGGCTCAGGTAAATAAATTTAAATGGAAAAATTATAGGTCGGTGGTAGAATAAAAAATGGAGGATTGGATTGCCTGTTTTTGCCAGCTTTATAATTCGTCCAGGAAGGGTGCCCAGATTCACTATGCTGAACCATTTATATGAATGAGTCTCTAGATAAACCTTCTTCCTTTGTTGAATTAGTTAACGTTTTAAAAAAACTGTAAAAATTCAAAAGCTCCAGGGTATTCCTTTTGAATGTTATAAGCATGCACCCGAGTCTTTTCTCAGGGAAGTTCTATTTAATTTAAATGATTATTTTCTTAATGGCTCATTCCGGTTAACTTTGATAATGCTCTATTACTGCCACTATTTAAAAAGGGAGATTTGAATATGGCAGAGGGATTGTGATACAAGATACCTTGAAGAAGATATATACGGGGCTTTTAGCGGAAAGTCTGAAAAATTGGGTGAATGAAAGTAAGGTTTTATGTGAATAGCAAGCGGGTTTCAGAGAGGAGTATTCGACAGCCGATAACATTTTTAT
The DNA here is from genome assembly GCA_011037195.1 of Triatoma infestans. Classification (NCBI taxonomy): domain Eukaryota; kingdom Metazoa; phylum Arthropoda; class Insecta; order Hemiptera; family Reduviidae; genus Triatoma; species Triatoma infestans. The sequence continues at coordinate 18,402 of JAAEAF010001777.1, forward strand.
TCTAAACAACGTTGTTGAATTGAAATGGAACCAAGTTTTGAAGAAAATTTATTGTTTCTTCGTCGACCTAAAGTCGGCTTTTGATTCTATAGATAGAGCGGCCCTTCTTTTTAAACTATACCAACTAGGTCTTTCCTCAAAATTTGTAAGAGCTATCGCTAGTCTTTATAAAGATACAAAATTATCTGTCTAGACAAGAGATGGCTGTTCAAATCCATTTGATATTCTTTCGGGCGTTCAACAGGGATACAATCTTATCCCACTCCTTTTCATCCTTTTTATAAATGATCTCAAATATAATTTAAGGGGAGAAATATGGTTGAACGATTATAACTTGAAATTATTACTATATGCTGACGAATTATACGGAGCAATGGGGTTTAACTGTGAATTTAGATGTCTAAAGTGATAGTGTTCAAGAGGAACGGTGGAACGTTAAAAAAAATCAGAATGCTTGAAGTTGAAGTCAAAATGTAGAAGTGGTAAGCAGTTACAGATATTTGGGGATTATGCTTTCCTCTTCTTTGAATTATTGTTTATATTAGAAAGATATCGCGCGTCAAGCTTTGTTGGGTTTAAATAGCATTGGTCTGGTCTTATTGCCAACTCTCTCTTATTGACTTTGCTAAGTATCAGGTTTTTAGCTCAGTGACATGATCTGTGCTCACTTGTAATTTCTATTTTATTATTTATTTTATAAGTTTTTTTTTATTCGTTTTTCTTGTTTAAGTGTAAAATTTTATGTGTAATTAGAGGATTTATTAATTTATTTATTTAATATGACGGTTTACTTTATTTATAAAATTTTTCCTTTTGGATTTCTATTTGGAGTATTATTATCATTGTTATTATTATTATTATTATTTTATTTAAGGTTCTCGCGGCCCTTAGGCAACGGAGGCACTTGGATCATTATAAGAGAACACATTGTTTTGTATTCTAGTAATAGTACTTTACTTGGTTTACTTATACTTGCATTACTTTACTATTACTATTTACTGTTTTTTACTATTACTATTTACTATACTATTTACTTTACTTATACTATATACTTTACTTATACTTGGCCATCATCATCAGTGGTCCAGCGGCCGCGGCTCATCCTTCTCCTACAGCAAAATCTCCCTGATGATCCTACAGGAATGGAGGATTACAGCTTGCTGCATTAAAGCCAGCGTCTTTCTATTAATCTTAAGTTTGAGTAGTCCACCCTGGATAGCGCGGTATTACACCAATTGCAGAGATGACAATCGGCACAATGACAATGTCAACAAACTCAACGCCTCTCCAAAGAGAAGCAACCTCTGCCAGCGGCCTGTACTTAATCAGTTTCTCATGAAGGACCTCACAACATTAGCTGAGTCCGGGACTGTGACATCTATTATGTACACCTTACCCTCACTCTTATTGTGTCACACAATATCAGATCGGGTGCCCTGTACTGTGTGATCCTTGAGCATCAAGCGATCCCAATGTAGCGTGTGCCCGGAGCTTTCTAGCATCGGCTCGGGATCATACTGATGACTGAACGCAAACCTAACTTCAGTGCCAACTCCCGGTGCAGTATCTTAGCCATGCTATTATGCCTCTTAAGGTTCTCCGTCTGTGCCAACATTGGACAAGCAGAAAGAAGGAGGTGGATCGTTTCATGGGCAGAGTGGCATAATCTGCACTTGATATCCAGGACACTGACATTTCCTGTAATACAGCGCCTATAATACCTGGTAGCCATACTTGATCCTGAATGGCAATTAGGGTCTCCTTAGTTTCTGGATAAAGTTGCCTTTGGGTGAGCTCCATCACTGATGCCTCTTTGTCTATGGCGTCACCATCCAGCGCTGCAGGGTACTGCCCATGTAAGGCCTTTGCACGCCATGCTGCGGCCATGTCGGTGTTAGAGTCCTGAACCTCCTGCACCCACGACGACGCCCTGTGTAAATTAAAGGCGTATACCCCTTTTAGCCGCCATACTGCACCGATCAGACTCGAGTCCCGGTGGGTATACAAATGAGCTCTCATTTGGGCAACCTGTGTATCATGAAGGCCCGCGATTTATTATTATTTTATTATTATTATTATTATTATTATTATTATTATTATTATTATTATTATTATTATTATTACTGTTATTGTATATTAAGGTCTGTCCGAAATTAAAATGATTATTTACAGTACTCCTGACAGATGGCATTGCTATTGTCAGTTTTTTTTCTTAATTAAAAAAAAAATTGCTTCCATATTGTATACTTCGGTTAAAAAAAAGTACTTTTCTATCTATCTACCTATCTATCCATCTATACCAAGAATAAAAAACATTCAGTCATGTCACATTCTTGATAGATGAATTTTGTCTGTAACCTGTGTAAAGAGATCCTGTACAAAACGATATTAAACGGAAGTCCAAGATTCAGCTTCCTTCGTTTTTATTTTGCTTATTCACTCTCCTTCTCTCTCTCTCTCTTTTACACACACACATGTATATATTTAATTTAACCTTCATTGAAAAAAAATAATTAATGTTCTTAATTAATCAAGATCCATGATTAGGCAAGGCATTTCCTGATGAAATGAATAATAAATTTAAAAGGAGAACTGATAACTAACAAACAGAATGCCCCCCCACTTTCTTGAATTGTTTTGCATTAATATAAACTGTAGAGCAGACAATCTAATTTTTGATACAGTTTTCAACTGAGTGCATAATGGGATGATATTTAGCGGTGTAAATTTAGTGAAGCATTATGCTGTTTAATTTAGTACTTCTTTTATGTGCTCTGCTACAGTATGTTGCTACAGAGAAACCCAACATTGTTATAATCATTGCTGATGATATGGTAAATATTATCCGCTCAGATTATTATTATTTTTTTTTGTTGACTCCATAAACCCCTCCACAAAAAAAAAAAAAAAATTCAGTTTTATGCAAGTGAAAATTGATTTTAGTTTCTTGAGTCCAAAAGGATGCTTTTACTTTCTTCTAATGCTTGCTATCAGAGATTGTAATACATTATCGGTTCCATAATTGAAAATGAGTTTTAAAACTGGTCCATGCGAACCAAATAAAGATTCCTAGTGACACGTACATATATAACGTGTGTATTTGTTAACGCTTATGCGGGTATGTGGGTTGGTTGGTTGCTATGAAAAACGGAAAAACTTTATAGGAAGCTGAAACTTGATATTCTGTTTAGGTAACACTAAATGATCCGACCGAAAGATTTATTTCAAAATTACTCAGTCAACAGGGTTTGTTTTTCAGTTTTTTAGCGATTTTTCATAAAAAGTCTTCAATGATTTTCTTTAATTTCCTATACCGTCTATTTTAAATATAATAATCACTTTTTTTAAACATTTATTTGGGAATATGGTTTTTTTTTGTGGAGAATTTGAGGGAAGCTTTAATGTTAAAATTTTACTCTAATGTAGGATTGCTAGAATGAAAAGACAGAAAAAAGATAACATTTATTGGATTTCAAGGATAAAAATAAAAGAGAATAAACCAACGTTATTTAAAAATATAATACTACATGCTGAATGCATAAATGGTATCAGAATGAAGAATAATATATTTTGAAATATTTATTAATAAAAAAAAATATATATATATATAATTCTAATATCACTGAATATATTTTTTATGAAATAAAAATGCAAATATAAAACTAAAAAAAATATATAATTCTTTAGTGTAATCTCCATTTATGGAAAAACTAATAATGTATGCTTATATCATGCTCCATTATTAAAATTACAATAATATTAATTGGAACATTTGTGTAAACAGATTTTTTTTTTTAATTTGCATTTAAAGTAGGTAAAAGTTTATGTAATTAAAAAAAGAGTACAAAAAACTCGTTCAGAAAAAAACCATGTTCTCTTAGAACGTAACCTATTGGCAACCCTACATGTAATGTAACCTTCAGTAAAATGTTGGGAACTAGAGTTAACTAGTGAATTAAATGCATAACTAAAATTCCGAGATGGAATAAAATTTGATAATAGAAGTGCGATTTTATTCAATGAATTATCTCTCAATCTTTTGGGATTTGTGACAGTTAGTTCATCTCTTAAACTGTTTGTTCAGTTTTATGAGAAATTGTAAAAATGTTGCCTGTTGGCCTACTATGTAGTTACAGACAGGGAGCACTTGTTATGTTGAATTAAATAAAAACAATAATTATAATTTACAACAGACAACTAAATGTTTTTATTTATTTATTTATTTAATTGTAATACAGTACCAACACAAAATGTGTTTTGCCTGTAATGCTGTTGTCTGTATGATAATGTGCTGACGTGTAGAACGTGTGCAGGTACCCCATCCAATGATGGCCCTGTTGGAGTGATTTGTTTATGAAGTGAATAAATGAAATGTGAGGTGAAATGAAATGTGTGGGTGTGAATGTAATTATGCTAGTTCATAATGTCGTTCAGTGAGGTCTGTCAGTCAGTATGAAGTTTGTCTACGGTGGATTTAACAAGTCTTATGGCCACCTCCGTTTTAGTCTTCTTACTGGAACTAGAGTTGTTTGTAAATTGTTGATGAGAAGATTTGTATGGCCGTTCAGTTTGACATAATACTTAGTGTACAGTCGATGTGTTGCTTGTTGTACTGTTTCAGTGTTTGTGTCTTTATGAATTGTTTCGTTTGTAACATAGAAAGGAGATGAAAGTATAGTGCGCAGTGTGCAAGATTGAAATGTCTGAATTTTTTTTAAATGTGTCTGTTTAGAATTTTGAATTTTTGTAGAAAGTCACTCAATTAAGTTTTTAGAATTACAGTAAAGACAAAATGTAACGAGTGTTCCACAGAAACTTTTTTTTTATAATATAATACGTGACTAATTTATCTTTTCATTAAATGATTATATAAACAATAAAGTTAATATACGTTGTATTCTAATTACATAAACTTGGATGATGCAATTACTTTATTGGGGATTATAATTACCTTTTTCAAGTACTGAATTAAAATAAGCAATAAAAAGGGGGGGTGGCAGAAATATGTTCAATGGCCTTTGCGATTTATTTAGCTATAAAAGTTAACGAGAGGAAAGAGATCTAACTGCGATTATTGAAATGAGGGCAGTTCTTTAAATTAAGATAACATAATTTGATGAATGTGTATTGAAATTGGGTGATTGTGATTAAAGTGCTGTTCTATTAATTAATAAAAATTTATTCCCATCCTCTAAAAACAATGAATTTTTAATTCTTTAGAAAGTTCATGTTTTCATAGGTTTTGCTTTCTCTTTTTTGAAAGTTATAATTTATGATTTTTCAAAAATATTAATTAGAAGTTAACATCATACTGTTAAAAATAATAAAAAAGAAAGTAAACTACACACCACTTTCTGATATGATACACAACTACACACAACTTTCTCTTACTTCAGTTTTCAAAATTGTAATTGGACAAATTTTATAGTTAGTATAACAAATTTAATGAAATTTAATTATCAGATTTAATGAGAAAATCGGAAAAATTGAAAAATACTTCCTACTAAAAACGCACTTCCGCATTTGCGTCATACGATTTTTTCAAACTCGGAATTCCAATATTATAATTAATATTATTTAGATGATAGAATTGTTTAATAAACTGAAATAGCACTTTAGATGAAAACCTAACCCCACCCCTCCCCAATAACTGCCCTTAAATGAATTTTCCAGAGAATGTTTCAAATAAAAGTTGTAGCACTTTGTATGTGTAGTTGATATATCAAGTTTGAAGAAAATCGCAAAAAAGTAAAAAAAAACAATAAGTAAAGTGGTACTTCCGGTTGAGAAATTTTGACAGATGACCCACTGTCAGATGCCATGCTGATACCTAGTCGGAATATCAAGTTTCAACTTTCTAAGGTTTTTCGTTTTTGAGCTATGCTGTTTACATACATACATACCATTTTCTAAAAACCCACTTTTTTGGACTAAGGGAACCTCAAAACAGATATTTCCTGTGAAAAGTCGAAATCGAAAATTTGACACAGTTACTATACTTCCTCTTGATAGGAGTCAGAGAGAAAGTAGTGAATAAAAAATGGCAAATTTTCATTAAATTTAAATTTTTTTACAAATTTAAAGTTATTACGTTATAGTCCAAATGACAGCGCTAATAATATCCAAAGAAGCCTAATAACATTTGAATTTAACCTCATTGAACTCCTGAAAATCAATTTGTCCCGCAAAATATTCCAAATTATTAGACATTTATAACAGCATTCCAAAGTTTAAAGAAAATCGTATTCTGGATAAATTTACAAAAATAATTCCGAAAACGTTTTGTAAAGCCGCACTTCCAGTTAACCAATTTTCCTCAAATTTGGACTTTTAGTTATGCTCTGTAATGTACCTTTATATAGATGGTAGAACCATAAATTACACTGAAGTTACTCTTTACGAGGTAAGAATAACGCTGCTACTCTCGTAGAACAACCTAAACAAAATCAATTTTCCTGCGAAAATGTTTCAAATAAAAATGATAGGAAAATTGTTAGTCATTTTTTGAGAAAGTAGGCTAAAAAAAAAAAAAAAAAATCACTATTCAGTAGTCGGTTGGTGGATTTTGTCTATAAGCTTATGTGGATCAGTGGGGGTGAGGGTGAGGGGATTATTTGTTTATTTATGCTAAAAGAAATACATCTATTAGCAAGGGAGTTAACGTTCCCATTATTTATTATAAAATAGTAAGCTAATTGTAAAATGTAAATAATTTAATAAGTAAATTAAAATTAGTAGGTTAATTTCAAGGTAAATATTATAAAAGATAAAAATTATCATTCAAATGAAAATAAAAAAAGGAAAAAGATACAAAGGTTAAAAGTGCAAAGATCAATAGTTCAGATAATTTCGTTGATTTCATTATTACTTTGTTTTTTGCCCTCAAGCGTTGGTCTAGTAGCTAGCGCATTCGCCTTTCATGCGAGAATTCTCAAGAGTTCGATTCCCATGAGGGCAAAGTCGGTGTTGATCCAGCATCTTGATGAAAAGTGGGAAGCTACAGTTAGTAGCGCCGTAGGTAGCGAAGGCTGGAACTAAACGGCTCGGAACTGCGGCGTGCTTACCACATGCCGCCTCTATTCAAATCGCCGTCTGGCAAGCCTTAGCCCTTCATGGTCTGTTGCGCCATAGGATTTTTAGGGATCTTTAGTTTTTTATTAGCCAGGCGAATACCTAGTATTAACTACGTTTTTGGTGAACGATTTGCAGTTATTGTACGAAATGGTGTTAAATCGAGATGTTAAACTTGATCAGTCTTGTACATAATGTATTATGTGATGCAAAGATTCACTGAATATTAAGGATGTTTTTGAAGTGTCCTAAACTAATTTATAAATGCTATTTCTATCAGACCTAGATCATTCAAATCCTTAGATTTTGTGGTGGTTGGTTAGCAAGCCAAAGGCCTGCTAACGATGCCCAGGCAGAACTCCACTAGTCTTGGCAAGGTATTTTTAACAGGGTGGGGGGTGATAGATAATTTCAAGAGTATACCTTGACCAAGGCACACAGCTTATTTAACATCACTATTGAAACTGAAATTGAAGTGTCTTCAAAAAACACTTCTATTATATAGCACTAATTTGTAATCATTCTATTTTTGTTAATAAACACATACATTTATAACCTTATAACCTCCCTCTTACAATCAACAAGTTTGGGCGTGACAGAAACTCTAAGTTTATGTCAACATTCCACACGAATTGATGGTCTTAACTGACGATGGATGAAAATTCAAAACCGGTAAGGAACAACATAATAAGCATGATATCACAGATGGTATCTAGTTTTTGGACTCATCCACGTGCAATTAATTAATAATCATTAAAATTATAAGAAAAAAGAAACACGATTGGTGAATATCTGAAACGATTGTCAAACAATAAATATGTTTACTGAGAGAAAAAGGACTGTTGTTTTATTAATTAATATTAAAAATCTCTCTCTACAATCAGTACCAAAAAAAAAAATAATTAATTTTCTTCGTAAAATGAAAATCGCAGGAACTATTTTGAAAAAAAATCGCGTTATACACATTCAATAAACTAGCACTTGTGGTCAAATTCTTTTTACCTCTTTTTGCTTTTTATGTACGTAGAAAGTAGATTTTGAAACGCTGAAAAAATTACAATGTTTCCTTTTATAGTTTAAGAGAAAATGAAAAAAAAAAGAAGCTGAATGAAACACTCACACGCCTTTCTCTTACTCCAAATTAATAAATTTTATTAATTAACAAATATTATTTAAAATTTCTATGTTTGCAATGTTTAGTTGGGCTGGCTATATAAAAAAGATAGTAGAACCTGAAGGTCTTGTATGGAGTGTCCTTTGATTTAACCAACAAATCTTATAGCGGCATTTCCAATTTGGAATCATAGCAATGCTTTTAATGTATCTTAATAATATAGAGGTTGTGAATCCATAAGTTATAGTAAAATGATGCTTTAGAGGAAAGCTTTACTTTAGAAAGCCATTCCCCCCAGAATCCCCCAAAATCAATTTTCCTTGAAAAATGTTTCAAATAAAAGTGATAGGTATTTATTTGGTAAGATTCGAAATTTAAAGCAAATGATTGGAGCTGTTTTCGATAAAATCATCGCACAAAAAACCATTCAGCAATTTTGACTGAAAACTTCGTGTCAGATACAAAGTAGGTACAAAGTAAGTGGTATACAAAGTTTGAGCTTCCTGGGGATCTTATGATCTCTCTCTCTCTCTCTCTCTATATATATATATATCATTCGCTAAAATCATAGTTTTCGTTCTCAGGCCACTTCAGAACATGTTTCCAGTAAAAATTCAATTTTAAAATTAGACACGAAAAGGTTCAAGTGAATTACGGAATATTGGGATGTTTTAAATTTAAAAGAATGAATAGAAATATTATACAGAGACAATAAAATTCGTATATCCATCACTGAAACGATATCAAATGACAGCACGAGGTAACAGACAGATAATTTTATTTCAGTATTATACAATCACTGTCAAACATTCATTATTAGTGACATATTTACTTAACTTTTACATACTAGACGTTTATTAGTACATAATTAATTTTATTTGTTTTTGCAGAAGATTAATTTCACTTATCTTGCTAAATAAAAACATGAATTACATCACAGATTTATCTACTTGATTATAAACCTGAGATTTGATGATAGATGATGTACTGTCACAAAACTTATATTTTTTAGCAATTTTATTTGTGTATTACTATCTTCTCTTATTCAAATTTTTGTTTTAAAAGGTCATTTCGTTGTGAATTTTAAATAATTATAAGGAAAATTAAATAATATTATGTCGGTCAGTAATAATAATAAAGAAGGCCAACAAAAATAAATAACAGCATGTTGAAAAAAAAAGAAGCGGTGTAGTAGCAATTTGGGTTACTAGGTACCCCACGCCCGTGATCTTTGGAACTCCGACCCACGATCCCAATACTGCCACCACTTGCAGTAACGATACAAAAATACTTCTATGTTTAAATATCAATATATCAATATCAGTAATCAACATTTTTTCATTATCATAATCATTATTTTTTTTTCACTTAGAGTTTGTAAGAGGGAATATTTCAAATTGTCCTATCTACTAAATGTAACTATCACTTTTTATTTGAAGCTAATTTTTTGCGGTAAAATCTATTTAAGGAGTCGGAGAAATTTTATGCCCATACAATACTTATTATTTTCAATTGTAATATATATAATGATCAATAAAGTATTATTATTTAATTTAAGGCGCGTCAACATCTATGGCCATCTGCGCCCGGGGCTTTCAGTGCAAATAATTTAATTCGGAATCCAATCTAATTAAATCCATATTCTAATGAAATCGTTATATGTAATAATGTGCGTTGCGTCGCAATAATGCGATTCAAAAGCAAAAGCAAGTACTTGATGGTAACGGTAAATTGTGTAGTGTTTAGTTCCGCGGAAACCTAAAAGACCATATTAAAGAATTATTAAATTTAGTGTCAGTTGTTTTTAGAAAAATAGTTTTAAGTAAAATAATAGTATAAAGTAAAGCTTTTTTTTCTACACTCGAGTCCTGATATTGACCGAACGCAGCGAATGTGGCTACTGAACGAGAGTGTAAAAATACTTTACTCAAGGTTGATTATTAAATTTTTTCTGCAACCGCATTACATACTTCTTAACTTATATAAATATACAAAATTAAGAGAAGGTGCAAATTCATGTCAAATACTCTCTCTTTTTATAACCTGCTCCATTTGGTATACCCTTAAATCCGAGGAATGTGGTTTTGGTTTGATTTTGTTTTCGCATATTACCGCTAAATGTCGAGCTAGTTAGAGTTGAACAATGCACTAGTGAAAAAAAGTTGACTCCTACTTTTTGTCATTTTTATAATCAAGTAAAACTTCACTCACTACTTTTGGTTTAATAAGTCTCACATTATAACACAATTGCCGAAAAAGAAAAATTTTACCGTTATATGATCAAGATGGAGGAGGCTAATAATTATTTGGAAGTAGAAAAAAATCTGTAATATAAAATGTATGAAAGATTTTCTGTAATGAAAAAATAATTTGAATATTAAAAGTTATTAACTTTTTGTCACTACCATTAATTTCCTTAGTCTCACACAAAGTGATAATAATAATGATTATGCCAAGGATATTCTCTTATACATTTTGTATGTCGTTAGATTAAAGCTACATCTGCAAAAATAAATACCATAATGTTTAAATTAATTGCCTTCCGACCCCGTCAACGACAGGAATAGAAAGGAACGACAGTAGAATAGAAAACTACTATAATGTTTGTTTCAATTTATATTTTATAAGGAATTTTAAAAAACAATGTATATTATTTATCCCTTTTTTTATTTTTTGTTTTATGGAGTTAATTGATTTGGCAAATGAACGGCTCATATAAAAAATACTTAGATACATTTTTACACTTCCTAATACGTTTGCCATAAAGAATGCAATCTATTTCCCCATTATCAACCAAAAAAATATTTATATTTTAAGGGTTGGAATGATGTTGGTTTTCATGGCAGTGAAATACCCACTCCAAATATAGATGCCTTAGCTTATAGCGGTATTATTTTGAAGAGACACTATGCACTACCAAGTTGTACTCCATCAAGAACGGCACTGCTAACTGGAAAATATCCAAGCAGAATAGGTAATATGAAATTTTATTATTACTAACCTATCTGGGCGTGACCATCTGGTCGTTGATACACTTCTTTCAAAATATTTCTTCCTTTATTCTATTGACATATCTTATTTTATTCTGTTTTTGTAATAGGTATGCAGGGAAGACCACTGGCAGCTTCAACTCCATTGGGTATAAATCTGAAAGAAAAACTCATGCCTCAGGTTTCTTAATATTAAATCTGGAAAAAATGTTACATTATGTTATTATTGTATGTTTTCTTTATGGTAACCTCTTATTCCAGTATTTTAAGGATCTTGGATACTTCACTCACTTAGTTGGAAAGTGGCATGTTGGATATTATACTCCTGAACATTTGCCAACAAACAGAGGTTTTGATACCTTCTTTGGATTTCAAAACGGCTTCCTCGGTTATTACGACGGAATTCATTACGATAATGTAAGTTATATTATATAATTTTGTATAGCTGACATTATCAAACCTTAAACAACAATTTAATTTTTTTTATTTATAAATGTAAGCTAATTTTATAAACATTTATTTGTGGAGAATGTGTCAGGTATAGATGCATGGCGGAACACTACAAAGGCATGGAAAGAATTTTATGGCAAGTATTTGCCAACATTACTAACTGAAGAATCAGTGGAAGTGATCCGCAAGCACTCTGCCACGGGTAAGAAAAATAGTTTATTTATGGTTGTTGCCTCTGCAGCTCCCCATAGGGGTAATAGAGTCTTTAATTTGGAACCACCACCACTTGGTTATGGACAACGAACAGTCAATATTTCTGATGTAAATAGAAGACTTTATGCAGGTTTTTAAATTTTTAATAATTCAATTAATTATTAATTAAAATGAACTTTCACATAGACAGAAATCATATATGATTTCACAGATGTAATGAAAGCTTTAGATGATACTGTGGGTGAAATAACTATGGCATTGAAAAAGAATGGAATGATTAACAATAGCATTATTGTCTTTATGTCTGATAATGGAGCACCAACAGTGGACAATTTATGGCATTTTGAAAATTATGGTTCAAATTGGCCATTAAAAGGAGTAAGTTATCATTTGTTTCATATCCTACAAAATAATTATGTTGGTAAAATTCTTTTACCTAAATAGGAAAAAATGTCAGTGCATGAAGGGGGAGTAAGAACTGCCGCAGCTGTATGGGCTTCATCTTTCACCGAATCTTCCAAAGTGTATGAAGGGCTGTTTCATATATCAGATTGGCTTCCCACTTTATATACCGCTGCTGGTGAGAAGTTGTTCAAGAGTTCAGTTCCTAATAGTATAAGTTTAGTATTCATTAATTTTACCATAAACTTTGATTACTTATAGGAGGCAACATATCAGATTTAATGCTTGTTGATGGTATCAATCAATGGAATACTTTGGAATCAGGAGAAAATCTTCAAAAAAGAAAGGAGTTACTCGTTGATCAGGAGGATATAAATAATGTCGAGGCGTATATAAAAGGCAAATGGAAATTAGTAAGAAGTAAAGTGTTCCAATCATTAACTGAGTTACAAAACAAAATAGCCATCCCAATTCTATACATTGACGCAGATAATACCATAGGAGTCCCTTTTACCTTACACCACAAATTCGAAGGACTTAAGTTGCCATATTTCGATTCCATTTTCGCTGGTGGCTGGTGAAGTACTTGGAGTTACATTTTGATAGTATTTTCACGAAGTTAATAGAGTTAATGTCGACTATTTACCTGAATTTTTCTTCTTTTTTTCCAAATTTGTAGCTAAAAAAATTCCCAAGTAATTCTTTAAACTTTTGCGAATAAACTATACTAATAAAAAACTATATTTGAAATTTTTGACATTTTTTCAGGGAACCTCGCTTGCAGAGGCCGGTAGTGTGACTCTAGACTTACATGTATAATTTGTTTTTATTGTTCGGTTCCTACAACAGATACCTTGTTAGGATAATTAAACGTCGTGCAAAATTTCTAAATGAAGAAGATTGGGAGCCCGGAAATGCGACTAAACAGTTTTTTTTTCCCCAGTTGTACTCAATATTCTCGAAAAGGCTAAAACCAATTTTGTTTTTGTATGAACACTGCATAAGTGGAACTTTGCCAGTTTTATTTGGAATCACTATGGCGAAATTGTTAGCATTTATTCGAAATATGGGGAAATAAAATCTCCCACCGCCCACCATGAAAGCTAGACTCGTCTAGCACTGGGCGGTACGGATCAGGTTGTCGACCACTGATCTAGAGTGTCATTTCAAGTTGCACATTTCCATATACCGTATGATAATTAAATGCCATTAGTTGGAAGAAAACTTGGCGATTAGAAGTTGAAATAAATAATAAGAGAAAGTCATGTGTGTATATTTCACAGTTAAATTTTATTTTTAATGTTTGTTATAATTTGCACTCTGCATTTTAGATTACTGGCCTAACAACACTTTGGCATTTTCTGACAAGTATTATGGCATGAGCTTAAGAGGCAGTATTGAATATAATAAAACAGAAATATATTCTAGTCAGGTGGCAATGTCTTTGACAGGAAGTGGCTTAAATGACAGCATCATAGACAGACTTAGGATGGATGCAACTATTACACAAATTTGTGATCCTAAACAGCTATTAGATAGTGTAAACAATGATTGTCACACTAAATATTGCTTATACAACATCGAGGAAGATCCTTGCGAATGTAATGATGTAGCAGTTGATAATGAGCAAATTGTTCAAGAACTTATTTCCATTTTGGATCATTACAGACAACAGCTTGTCAAGCGAGATCAATTTCATTATGATCAAAGAGCATATCCAAAAGAATCAAATTATTGGGAACCTTGGATACTTAACGCGTGTTCTTGTAACTTGATCTCAAAATTAATTTTGTTTATTGCTTATCTATTGACATTTCTGTGATGAAATCTGGTTTTTAAAGACAGTGTCAAATAGTAACAGATTAATGAGCGAAGCTCTTTTAGAAATGGAAAGATTGCACACCTCTATTCATCGGTTGCTGCTGTAAGGCAGTTAATATTATAAACTGATATGACAATGTAGCAAAATAATAACTTCGATTTCTTTTGATATTTTTTAGTGTCTCAAGGCAGAAATAACTAAATCCCATATCTCTTCTAATTCAAACTCAAATAAAAAAAAAAGACTAAGAGACTGTAAATACTGTGTTAAACTTGAAATGACTTATTTAAATTGTAAAAAAAAATTAAAAATAAATGTAAATAAGAATTACGAATCTTAAGCAGTATTTTCTTCTTTTTTAAGCAAAAAAGTTTCAGACTATATTCTTTAACTCCTTTTTCCAGTTCATCATTCGAGTCACTTATAATGAATGTCGAATGCTGTTGCACTACCAAAACTGTATATTATAATAATAATAATTATAAATTATTATAATTTATAATTGGCTGTCCGAGAAGATGCATATCTCTCTATTCCTAGAGCCCATGCGCAAGTTCTCCTCAGTGCAGATCTTTATTGCATAAACTTCAGCCTGGAAAAGTGTGGAGTAACTACCGAGGGGCGTCGCAGTGCTTAACTCCATATATTCCAGCTCCAGTCCCGCAGGCCATTTTGGACCCATCCTTGAACCAGGATCCCCCAGTTTGGCCCCTTTTTTCCCAGCTTTTAGCCCATTCCGATCGTGACATTAATATCACTTGGAAAGGAAGCTCAAAGTGGAATGTTGGACATCATTCCTCCCCAGCCAGGAGGAAGATAGGGCTAGGGTCAACCTTCTGAATAATGTCCAAGTACTTAGCTAGGGAGCTTCTTTGCTTCCACTGGCCATTGTTCACTAGTCTGTACGCGCTGGCCCTCGCCTCCGCTTGTATCAAAAGAAGCAGCTGAGGCGATCCCAGCAGAACCTCCAATGCAGCCGTTGGGGCACGCAAGTCTTTCAACCCCAGAGAGGTTCTTCCTCGCGACCTGCTGTTCCGTTTTCGGTCACCACACTACTGCCCCGTATGTGAGGACAGGAATGATGGTCCGCTTATAGAGCCAGTGGACATTTTTGGGAAAATCCTCCATAAAGCTTCCATGTTTTCCCGCAGGCTCTCTGGTGACTCCACAGAGAGACTTCTTTGCCTTCTGTATCACATACTCTAGATGTACTCTCCAGGTGAGTTTGATAGTCAACCCCTCTGCACCACCCCTCCACCACTCGCAGGGCCTCCTGTAGAAGCTCACTGACAACAATCTCGTGTCTACCCCTGACAACGACCACTACATCGTCCGCGTAACCAAGGACAGAACACCCCCTGCGATCAAGCTCCACCTGCAGCTCGTCTACAACCATGCACCAGAGAAGGGGAAACAAGACCCCCTTTGAGGGCATCCCCTTGTAGCCGTAATTTCAAGCGTCTCCTTATAGAGGCTAGCTATGATCTTCTAGTTTTGAGCACGCTGCTAATCCACGTAGTAATGGTCGATTTGCCCCGTGCCTTTCCAGCGGTAGTATGATTGAGCTGTAGGTCGTGTTGCTGACAGCACCCTCTATGTCCAGAAACACCCCCATAGCCACTTCCCTGTCATATACTGCCGCCTTCAATTCTCCAACAAGGGAGTGGAGGGCCGTTTCGCAGGATTTATCCCTATGGTAGACATGCTGATTAGACTGCAGGAGCCGCAATTGAAGCACCGCCCCCCTGATATGCAAGTCTACCAGTTTCTCCAACACTTTCATCATGAATGAGGAAAGGCTGTTTGGTCTAAAGTCCTTGGCCTGTATGAGTTCTCTTCCCAGGCTTAGGAATAAAGACAACTCTTACAGGCCTCCATGCCAACGGGACACGGTTAAGGGCCACACTTGCCCTCATTACCCTGCAAAGAATAGGAGTAAGAATGTCACTTCCGTGCTGTAATAAAGCGGGAAGGATGCCATCAGGACCCAGCGACTTATAGGGCTAAAGTGATCATAGCCCACTTAATCTTGTTACATGTGACGCATTCTTTGGCCGTGGTCCAATCCTCCCTGGATCCAGGCCTACCCCCTAGGCCCATTTGTGATTCATCCCGCGGAACTACCGTCATCACCCTCGAGCCAGGAAAGTGTACCTGAACCATATGCTCCAAGGTATCCCTCCCTGCCTCTGTAAAGTCGCCATCAGGTTTCCTGATTGTTCCCAGAGGGTTCGCCGGTACCCCTGACAGTATTCTGTGAAGTCTGGCCCCTTCGGTGGTCGTTTCTACCTCCTCGCACAGCCTTCTCCACGAGTTTCTTTTAGTTTTCCTGATCGCTAAATTATAAGAGGTTAGGGCCTCACGGTACTCCTTCCATGTTCCCTTTCTTATTGCCGCGTTGAACAGCCTTCTCGCTCTGGCGCGGAGGCTTGCCAGCTGGTCATTCCACCAGCTGACACCTCTGGTGGATGTTCGCTCCACTTCCGCGCAGTTGTCCCTGAAAGCATCCAAGATAACTCGCTGCAGTTGATCCGCAGCGTTCTCCGGATGTTATTCCGGGTCTTAAAGGAGCGTTTGACTGAACTGATGTGGAGGCTGAGATCCCGCCTAGACGCGTCCCAGTCTGTTCGCCTGGGATTCCTGAAGGACGTTATTTGCCTGCAGTTAGCCAGGATATTAAACCTAGTGTACATGTGGTCCGACAGTGAGGGTTCCTGGGACACATGCCATACCTGGACAGGGCCGACGATGCTCCCCTACTGTGATGGAGGTTTACTTGAAGTACCTCCATCGGGATATGGGGTCCTTCGCCTTCCTGTCCATCTTCTTTGGGCTTAGATATAACCCAACTGACGAGATCCATCCCGAGGAAAGCCTCGAGCCCAGATCTCCTCAGTCTCTCCAGGGTCTGATCTGCCACGTCGAAGACCAGGGTTTGCTCCTGAGTCTCCACTCTTCTGCTAATAAATCTCCAGTCCGCCGTCTCCAAGTCCTCATTTTGAATGCGAAGCTTGTCCAAGACGACTGCTAGAGACGCCTTCCTTAGGGAGCAAGATACCCATACGGATACCTTGGCCGTCCTAAGTATATCTCTGACGAGCCCAACCCTCAGGCTACCCCCTCCCACCGGGAGAGAGGGGACCTCCTGTTCCAGCCAGAGACGCGTAGCCTCATTGTTACAAACAACAACGAGTACGCCCCTGGACCAGTAACACCCCCTGAATTGGGGCCTGCTCTCGCCAACTATGCTGCGACGATCTCGGCTTGTATCTGCTCCGCCTGACTTTCTGTCAGCTGGTCGCTAGGATACGCCTCGAGAGCGATCGGCATCCCTGAAGGAACACGATGGTACCCCGTTAGGACCTCTTGCCCTCTTGCTCTCCCTTTCAGTCTTGCCCGGATCGGTGCTTGGCGTGCTCACCTTTGCCGTGCTCCCGCTTGGGAGTCCGCAGGGATGCAGGGAGGGGGCGGCCACCTAACACCCCGGCACCACCCCGGGCGGACGAAGTCCCAGCCACGCCAGCTCTCACCGGTTGCTTGGAAGAGGCCCTCCCTCGCTGCATCCTCTTCCAAATACAATTAGGATCCACTCCGTCTCCACTGGGCCTTTTGGGAGTGATTTTATGTCCCCAATTCTTAAGGAAACTCCCGGAGGGAGTCCTCCAGAGAAGAGCCTGGACAACCAGGCCCTCCAGCCACCGCCCTCCCACCATTCCCTTCAACCGGGGCGGACTGATTGACCCTCATAATTTCGATCAGATTATTCCCTAGACCCTAGGGAATCACCACCTGCCGATGACAGAGAAATGAGCGAGCCTTTAACCTCGCCCCTTTTTTCTAAATTTTTATTTTTAAGTTGTTCGCTCATGTTGGTCCCATGAGTGCTGAGGAATTAAACGGTCGCCTGAAGCAGAGCCCCTTACCACAGGAAGGCTAGATTACAATGGGGTGTCGCCCGGTTCCCCAAGGTGACCTCTACCGCCCATATGTTTAAACACTCTGTACGCATCCAGCCTCGATGCGCATCACTTCTCGGCTTGGGTGGGGATACCTATAAAAGGACATGACAGGATATCAAGGATAGGAAGGGGGGAGAGTGGGAGACCGGAGGGGGTTTACTCCAGTCCGTCATTTCCCGTTCGCCACTTCCAAGGGAGGTGCCCGGACCACACCACGTGGAGGTGGGGTTGACTTGGGGAGTTAAAGCGGTCAGAGACCCACAAGGCACTCTGCCTATCCCCCTAGTGGTCCTATTCATATGTTACTCTTAGTTATATGAATGTTGAAAATATTGTTTACTAATTTGAGAGTAATAGAGTAAGAAATTAAAAGAAAAACTATTCTTCTTGATCTTGACTGGAGAAACCATTAAGCATCTCTTTAATCATAATATCTATGAATAATCTATTGAATCATAATAATCCAATGAACATAAATAATCATTTTCATTACTATATAAATTATAAATTTTATTGAAAACATTAAAAATAAAAGATTAGAAATTTGGTAATCCAAACAAAACTGCATCAACGACACACTCGCCATACAAAAATGTAAATTGAATTTTATTCTGCATTGGTATAGATTCCGAACTTGATCGAAACTCCCAATTAAATCCAAACTACGACTTTGGTTTTTTCAGTAGTTTATAGATTCACGCACTACAGAAACCAACCTGGGACATCTTTCCTTCAATCATTCACTGAAAACGGAACTTTGGAAAATCGTAATTACTTCCTTTTATCTAAAAGAAAATGTAAAAATTTATACCTTTTAATTTGTCCAAGTAAGCTAGAAATAAAACAAGTAATTCTACTTTATTTCTAAAAGGAATAATCTAGATCGTGAAAATTATCTTTTAAGAGAAATAGATGGAAAAAAGTTATTAAAAAACAAAAAATTATTAAAAATGGTTGGACCAAAGGATTATTTAATTCCATTTTCTTACATCTTTTTTATTTTTTAAATTTCGTGAGGCAACGACTCACTTCTATAAATAAAGAACAACTTTAAAAAAAATTAAAAAATCTGGTTGAAAAATAATCTAACAATTACATTGCTATAATACACAATACATAACTGTAATGGACAATTTTCTTAAAACTGGAATGTTTACTAAACATTTAATTGATATCATTTATTTAATTAGCGAAAATTTGATTGTACCCATCAGGTGTAAGGAGACACGTATCTTGAGCCTATACTGTAAATCATCAGGCTCTCCATTTACGAAGCTCCAATAATAACTAATGGAAGAATAGATCTAGCATCTTATTCCAAACCTTATTATGGTTGCTTTTGGGTTTCGGATTTTCATTCATCGTTCGACTGACTATCAAGTAAATGTACAAGGCTGACTTCAACTTCCACACACACCTCACTAAATTTACACTATTAATACAAACATTAGTTAAAACCAAGATTCTACACGAACTTGATTGGTATGACGGATAATATCTCAAATGTTATCCAGCTTTTTCTCAAACCCAACCACTTTTTCAACGGAAGAATGGATTTGTTATGAAATATATGATCGTTAATTTCTGATAATCCCATAAAATTAATGTTTTCGAAAAAATATTTCTAATCTTTTTAACAACTGAAATTACGTGAAAGGTAAAATTCCACCAGACAAATCGTTATTGTATGCAAATTTATTTATTTTAAGTTATTGTGATTATTTTATTATTCCACAGACAACTGTATAAATATGCCTGCCAGTGACAATAGGTTTGGTTTAAAATAAATATACACAACAAAGTATTGTTCAATTTGTTTAGGAAAATTAAATAGTATATACGTTGTTCATTCAATGCAAATACAAACACATGTATAATGATCCCAATGCTGCCACCAATTTTTGCTATGTAATGCTGGTACTTGTTATTGTATGTTATTTTATGTAATGAACATAAAAGTTTTAATACTTTCAAAATGCTTTTTCTATTATTTATATCTAAGAAAAAATTGTAAACATCTAATAAATTGGAATTCTGCTTTAATTAAATGTAAATTAATTAAATACTATTACAAAAATAATACTACTTTAATTGTATGTAAACACTGTATGATAATTAAATGACAAATGAAACTATGAGTACTCTCTACAGTTCCTGTTCATAAAGTGGACTAGTCACTTATTCAGGAATCTCGGTTCCATGGGGATATTCCAATACAACAACGCCTACAATGCCAACTTTTTTTTATTCATACAATACACCATACATAATGCCAGTAGAGGTAATTAATTCAGTATGCAATTACTGTGAGTGTAGCGCACTCACACAAAACCAAATTCAAGTTCATCACTGCACATACATTCACTGACAGGTATATTAATACTTTACAAACTCTACTCTTACTACATTCTGTGTGACAAATACACTAACTCCTAGATCCTAGGGGTGCCACAATAGATCTTTCAGGTCGCTGTGGATTTTGCAACTTTATAGCCCACACTCCCTGTATTCGTTATCATCTTATACTACTTATTTCTTGATAATCTTAACAAAATATTTATTATTATAATAATCTCCATATTATTCTAAAAAAATTGTTGATGTCTTATCTTTTTCTCACGATAATTCTCAGCTACGCACGCTTATCTGAACAAAACATGTATATTCATTATTCATTCTTATGCATATTTTTAAACAGGGGAAGTGGCTTATCTTCTGAAACAGAAGAAGTGGTTGTTACAAATTGGTCTATTTGTATGTTGTTTTGTCAACATAACTCAAAAACACTAAATCGCAGAAAGCTGATTCTTGATATTTTGTTCAGGTACTGTTGGGAGGGCGGAGTTGATAGTAAGATTTTGGTCAAAAAGCCTTTCAATCGGAATTACTGAATGGATGTTTTTTTTTTTTAGGATTTTCCCGAAAAGGTTCCAATAATACTTTAAACTTTGTCTTACTCTTACACACACACACACACACTCAGGCCTAACACTTTTGTTCGTAATATTTTTCTTTGAAATTTATTTTGGAGAAATTCTGCCGGACAGATAACATTAGGTTTCCCTTTAAATTGCAGTGTATAATTTTAATGAAAATTAATTCAATTGCTAAAATTCCGTGTTTGAAGAAAATCAACTGACCGAAAACCGTGTGACTATTTCACACCATATTTTTCTTTTCTCTTACTTCTAGTGAGAGGAAGTATTGCGATCTTGTCAGATTTTAGAAATTGAGCTTTTACCGGAAGTACATGTTTTTTGAGTTCCATTGTATATGAAAAAAAATTGTTTTTTTAGGGAATAGTATGAAAAAAATATGGCAAAAACAAAAAATCGAAGGAAGCTCTAACGTGATTTTCTGTTTTAAGTATTATCTGACATGAAGGTTTCGAGCTAAATATATCAACTAGGAAATACGACTTTTCAGTTTTTCACGATTTTGTCAAAAACAGCGCCATCTATTTTCTTTAAACTTCGTATACTATCTGCATACATTAATATCTATAATATTTGAAACGTTTTTCTGGAAAAATGTATTTGGGGGGGGGGGGTTCTGCGATAACAGTAGCATTACCTATGCTTTCCTCTAGAGTGTCAGTTCGGTACAATGTATAATTTTACCACCTAATAATATTAATTTGCATTAGAAGCATTGATAGAATTCCAAATTCTAAAAGGAAAAAAATCAACTGAAGAATGGATTTGACACAATAGGTTTTTTCAGAAATGGCTACGATTTTCTTCATACTTAAAAGAAACTTAGGGATAAAAACAAAAAATTTTTATGTAATAATTTTTTCCAAAAAAATTAATTTTAGGGGGGTCTCTCAGTTGCACTTAAATTTTAACTGACGCTGGAGATAGTGGGGGGGGGGGGTCAAGTGACAATACAGATCTGCATACAATCCCTACCATCTTTTTATATGGCTATCCCACCATTTAAACGTTTCTAACCATTTAATTATAAAGAATTTTCTTTAATGTATGTAATGAATTAAATTGTATTTTTTGATGTAATAGAAAATCGTGTGAGAGCTACACAAGGGATTTTTTTCCCATATTTTTCTGATATACTTTTCTCACTTGACGTTAACATTTTTTGCCTTCTCAGTAATAAACAGAATCTGGTAGATAATCGCCTCCCACTTTGTTTTATTGTTTTTTGCATAAATTATAAAGTCTATATGGTTTTGAGATATATATGCACATTGGATAATATTAAGCGGTGTAATTCAGTGAAGCATTATGCTACTGCATTTAGTTATTCCTATTTGTGTTCTGTTAGAGTATGTTGTTACAGAGAAACCCAACATTGTTATGATCATTGCCGATGATATGGTAAATATTATCCAAATAGTTTTTTTACTTTCTCTTACTCCTAGTAAGAGGCAGTATTGTAATCGTGTCAAATTTTCGATATCGAGTTTTCACCGGAAATATCCGTTTTGAGGTCCCCTGAGTCCAAAAAAGTGGTTTTAGCAAATGGTGTGTGTGTGTGTGTGTGTGTGTGTGTGTTATGTGTGTTTGTGTGTAAAGCATCGATAAAAAACGAAAAACCTAGAAAGTTGAAACTTGATATTAGTTTAAGGTTATCACCATGGGCTCTGATTGTTCGTTAATCTTCAAAATTCCTCAACCGGAAGTACCACTTTACTAGTTGGATTTTTACGTTTTTGCGATTTTCTCAAAAATGGCTCCAACGATTTTCTTTCAAACTTGTATATCAACTACACATACTAACAGCTACAACTTTTATTTGAAACATTTCTCCGGGAAAATTCATTTAAGGGCACTTCTGGGGAAGGTGGGGTTAGGTTTTCATCTAAAGTGCTATTTCAGTTTATTAGACAATTCTTCTGTCATCTAAATAATGTTAATTAGAATTAAATATGTTGTTGAAATTCCGAGTTTGAAAAAAATCGGATAACCGGAAGTGCGTTGTTTTAAATTACTTAAATGATTTTTTTTTCACTTTTTCGTGATTTTCTCAGAAAAATGGCTCCAGACGATTTTCTTGAAACTTCTTATATAAACTAAACATGCAAAGATCTAATCTTTTTTAAAAACATTTCTCTGGGAAAATTCAATTAAGGGCACTTTTAGGGGAGGGGTGGGGTAACAACCTGCTCTAAAGTGGTATCATAGTTGATTATACAATTCTATCATCCAAATGAAATTAATTAGAAATAAATAGATGGTCAAAATTCAAAGTTTTAAGAAAATTAGTAAGCCGGAAGTGCGCTTTTACTGGACAGTTTTTCAGTTTTCGACGAATTTCGTTATAATTGGTACACAAACTATAACCTTTGTCAATTATAATTTTGAGAACAGGAGTAAGAGATAGTTGTGTTAGTGTTTCACACCAGACTTTTTTTTTTTTTTGCTAATACTCTTCTAAAACAAAGTGTTAATTGAGTTATCAAGGGAATATTTGTACATAAAAGTAAAAAGAAATAGGATTTAGTATAGGCAATCATTAAAGAAACTCTAGCAATCGTAAGGAAATTAAAAAATCTGTGCAGGAAATAAGACGATTGATTCGTTAGGCTGAGCGTGAAAAGGGTTACTGATAACAAGGTCTGAGTCAAAACATTTATCTTAAAGGTTAAGTTAACCAACCAATTAAGTGTTATTGTAGCCTTTTTTTTTTCTGCTGATTCTCTTGGTCTTCGCATATTCACTAAACGTAAAAAAGTTTTGACACTATTAACTGAAACATGAACAATAATTGAATGTTTAGTACTGAGGGAGTTGAGACCTTAAGCTTGCCTTTAATTGTCACATCAACATATCTGTTTTGTATACGGTACAAAACAAAACAAAAATATGGTTGAAACACCCACACAACTTTCTCTTAATGCAATTTACATTGTAATCGACTAAGTTTCTTCAAACTTATAATTTTTACTAAAACTTCATTTGTCTTCAATCAATGGGGGAGAATCTAAACTTAATAAAGTAACTAAAGCGTAACATTCTTTCCCCCCCCCCCCCCAGAAACTTCTTTAAATGAACTTTCTAACATAAACAGTGTAACAAATTTAATGAAATCCGGACACTGTTTTTACGGAGAATATCGCAAAATTGTGGAAAACTAGCCAGTAAAAACACACTTCATATGTCAACCGATTTTCTTGAAACTCGAAATTTTGTCAATCTATAATTCTGATATTATATAGATGATAGAAATGTAAAAAAAAAAAAAATTTTGGTTTTCACCAAAAGCCGCCCTTAAATCAATTTTCCGGCATATATGTTTCAAATAAAAGTTGTAATTCTTTACTTGTGTAGATGATATATAGAAAATCGTAGCCATTTTCTAGAGAATTGCAAAAACTGAAAAAGTCTATTCAGTAAAGTAGTACTTCCGATTGAGGAATTTTGATAGATAAATTACTGTCGGATCTCAAGATGATACTTAAATGGATTATAAAGTTTGAACTTTTCTCGGGATTTTTGGTTTTTCAACCATGCTGTTTACATATATACACAATACACATACAGGACATTTTCTGAAAACAACTTTTTCGGACTCAGGGAATCTTAAAACTTACATCCTGTGAAAATTCAAATTTTCATTCATACTAATTAAATGATAGATAAATAGATAGATTATGCCTATATTTTACAAAAATTATTTCTATACATTTATATAAACAGAAATTAACGAAGACTTACGTTTGGCAGCTGACTATCAGCGGAGTTTGTGCTATATAACATAAATAATGTCTTCCCCTTAATATAGTATAATAATAAAAAAAAATGAATAAATGAATAAATATACAAAGAAGAAATAAAAACTAAATAAATAAACTGAAACTTAATTATATAAAAAATAGTAATAATAATAATAATAATTTATTAATAATAAATAAACTACATTATAAAAATTATATAAAAACCCTGGGTAAACTTTGAAAAAATATAAAATTTAAAGTACAATCAGTAATTAAATTCCCAATATTAAACTAAATCCATATTTCCAGGCTTCGCAGCAGTGTCTGATTAGCTAACCAACCTCTAAATCCATTTAAATATGAGAACAACTCTTCTTTTGATAGATTATTCTTATTAAAAATATTTTAGTCTAAATTCTATGAGATAGGGACATTCAATAAAATTATACAAATTTTCAATCACAGACATACTGCACAGATAATGTGCAAAAAATGATGGACTCGTTTTCTGATTACTGCAAGGCTTGGAACCTGAAAATAAATATGAAAAAATCCAACATTATGGTTTTCAGAAACGGAGGTCGACCCGCTAAAAATGAAAAGAGTGGTATTTGGATGGATGTAGAATAGAAACTGTTAACAAGCTACAAATACTTAGGATTAGCCTTAACGCCAACTCTTTCTTACAAAAAAATTTCCAAGAAAGACTATCCAAGGCTAAAGCTGGTCTAAACTCGGTCTGGGGTCTCTTCATTAATACTATTGATAGTATTGTATAATAAACTAACATAGCATTTTAAATGAAAACATAACCCCATCCCACCAACAGAAAACCCCTTAAATGAATTTTTCTGAGAAATATTACAAATTAAAGTTGTCACTGTCTGCCATTGAAATTATTGGAAAAAAACCTCTTTTTTTTGGGGGTGCTCTTACATTTTGATAAAAATGATATTTTACTCTAAAGTAAAGTGGCTATGAGCATTTTAATTTTATATATATATATAATCAACAAATTAACAATACTTTAATCTTATCTCTTGGATACTTGCCTCTTTTTTGCCCGTCTGATGATAAGAGATATATGTAAAAGATTGTTCTAATTCTCTAGTTACACTTCGTAATCAATCGTAAATCAGTATTAAAGAGGCACTTAACATATTTTAAATTAATCACAAATAAAAAATTAATAAATCCTAGTTAACGTGCTTAAAATACAGTGCAATAAATATGTAAACATCCCAAGACAGCTCGGAGAAATGGGTACAATGTTTTTTTCTACGCAGTGGAGGTAGTTGCTCGAGGACTTCCAGGAAGCATTCCATTCTAAAAGAAATTGGACTTTCCTGTTGGGATATTAAAAAATACATTAATAAAGGTGGCATTTCCTGTGGTCTTTTGTAATACTGACGGACAGAGGTGGGATATTTGATGAGGGGAGTAAAAATATCGATGTTGTGATTTATATTGTATCAGAACAAAGTTGAATTAATGTATTATTATTTGTATTAAATAATGCCCGTATAATAAATAAATTTAAAAGAAAAAATACATTATTTATAAAAAGGAAGAAAATGGCCCCTTTACCACTTAGATTCCTTACTTGTTCCAGAGTTTGCAAAATCACTAGGTTCCTGAATCGATAACGTGAAAATACAAACATTAAATAGACTGAAGGTTTTCAATAAACCCTGTGGACTCATCTAGTCTTCTTCTTCTACGTCATTTTACTCAACTCATCTATGATGATGATTCTAAATAGTGATTGGCTATATTCATAATTTATATTTTAACCATTTACTAACTAACGAGAGAAGAGTTAATGGAAGGAAGAGTGATCCACCGAGGAGTGATGAGTGATAGCGTAATGAATGTAGAATGGTATAGCGCTGGTTATTGTGAGTCACCTGAAGAGTCACCAGAGTTTCAATTGGCTAGTAACAGAACTTTTGCTTGTTCTAAGCTATGTGGGGCTAGCTTGGTGAACCTTTCATGGTTGGAGTTGAAAGTAGTTAATTTCTTAAAGTTGATGTGGCGAATATCCTTCATTCTAAAATTTTTCTGGCGATTCATCTGCACTCTTCAGAGTTAATTTGGTGACAAATTGATTAAACCCTAAATCTGGTATTTTATCCGTCTTAGCATGCATATTTATTTTGTTCCTGACCGATTTTGGATTTTCATTCATCGTCAGAGCAAATTCACCAAGTTCGTGTAGAGAGTTCACTTCAACGTAATGTTTCTTACTAAGTGAGTAAGTATGCGATATCCTTAAAATACTGGAGTAACAGGTTAAAATAATGTAAAGTCACTGTGTAAACGTGTGTAACACGAGTGTGTAAACTGAATTTGCTGTGTGCAATTCTGTGTTATCGTAGTCTGACCAGAGCCCGCCCTAGGGCCGGGCAACCCGGACATTTGTCCGGGGCGCCATTTTGGCTATAAGTGTGGGAAAAATATTTTTGTGTTAAATACTCAAATTTCACTAATCGATTTTTTCGTTCGCTTTATAGTGCGTAGCGTATTTATAGTATTCATGTCTTAAAGCTAAAAATATTTATTTTATTATTGAAAAATTATCGCAGAATTTATAAAGGACGATGCTTGAACTTGTTTGAACAAGCATATACTTCTCTGAACAGAATAGCATTAACACGCAGAGTGCTGCTTCAGCTTGTGTTTGAACATGCATAGGCTCGCTTAAAAAAATATATACACTGCTGGTAAAAAGTTTGGGACCACCTAGAATAAAAATGTATTATATTTATTTTTGTTACTTTAATGATTTGTTATGAATGAAATAAAATGTCAGCAATTCAAAAATGTTATATTTAATCTATATACAATAATATAAGCGATAACAAATTCATTAAAAAGTGTAAATCTTTCCCAAAAATAAATTTCGACTAAACGGCTTTTTCATCAAAGTGACCACCTCTCCGCTTTATTGCTTCTCTTATAATTCTAGGCATTCTCTCAATCAATTTATTGATTGTTTCGAATTCAATATTACTCCACACACTGTACAGCATCTTCCACAGAGCATTGGAAAATTAGGGCACTTGATTGGAACTTTTCCATCTAGCGCGTCCCACAAAAATTCAATTGGGTTGAAGACCGGGGATTGCGACGACCAGACCATATTGACACATATTTTTTCATCCTCTTTTCCCTTAAGGTACTAATCTGGAAGTATGTTTAGGGTCACGTCCTGTTGCATAATGATTTCTTCCCAAATCAATCGCTGACCGCAGGGTAAGACGTGATTTTCTGAAATGCTTATATAATTTTCTTTTTTCATTATTCCGTCAATACGGACGAGATCATTATTTCATAGCCTGAAAAACATCTCCAAACCATGACCGAGCCCTCTCTGTGCATAACGGTGGGTATTATGCATTGTGGATGTAGTTTTTCTCAGCTGAAAGGTTCCTCCAACATTTCACTGTGAAGTGTTTGTATTTCAAGCCCACTCTGATGGTTCCTTCTTGTTTGCACCCTTTAGTAATGGTTTCAGCGTTGGAACTCTTCGTATTAAGTCGCCTTTGCACAGTTGAGACAGAAATTGGCCTTGAACTTGTTTTAATAACTTCCTCTCTGATTTTTAGAGCTATGAGTCGTCGGTTTCATTTACTTCATAAAATAATGAACTTACCCTCACCTGTAGTTGCTGATTTTGGTCTCCCGAAGCGATGTAAATCTTCATGATCACCATATTTTTTAGACCGTTTTGATAGCACGGTGAACACCATTTTTTGAAATTTTAAGTTCAACCGTTATTTTATGTAAAGTGTTCAAATGGCAATTCTGGTAGCAACACTGAGTTCTTTAATTTTGCCCATTTTGTATTAATTCAAAAGAGGAAAAAACAACGTTGCAATAAGATGTATTCATGAAACTCGAGGAGTGAACTAATCCCGATTAAATAAAATAGAATAAAAACTAAGTAAATAATGATTTGTTGACAAACAATACAAAATCCTAATCTATAAACAGAATAAATAATTTGAAAGAAATTATTCTCTGTGAATTACTAACAAATCCAAGAGGTAAATTGTTTCTCAAAGGGCAAAGTGATTATGTTAGATTGGAAGGGAGAGGGCCATACCTCATTCCACTGCGACCTTCATTGAGAGGTCTATTGTGTATCCCCTGGGTATGACATCGCTCAGCTTCGCCCTCTTAATGACCTAGCAAAGCTGAAAGAGGCTCCGTGATGAATAGTTGCTACGGGATTGCTAGTCCCCAGTTGAAGAAACCTTGTCCTCGCCAGACCGGCACACACACACACACACACACACACACAAAGGGCGTGTGCCGGGGTTTCCTCCTCGGCCCTGCTGAAACGGCGTAACGTGTTGTCTGCTAGTAGTAAATGGTGTATGTACCTATTCAGCCGCCTGCAATGCCCTGTTAGTAGACCCACATTATCCCTATATATCTTCGGCTATGCCTCAGTACATCCCTGGTGAATATAGCTAAATGTCTTAACAAAGAATTTAGCCTGCCTCTGCCCTGGCGTTCTTTCGCACCATCCCAGATGCTGGTCTACTACCCATTCCTTGATAGAAGCGTGAATGAGGGCAGAAGGGCTCCGGTCGTATAAAGGTATCCTTCGAGGTATATTATGTTAATAAAATATTTATTTTAAAACGTGCTATTGAAATGAGGGAGGTATTATGCATAAGTCCGGTTTTGGAACATTCTTATTACAATGTAACTATATTTTTCTTTAAAGAATTTTAGTAACTAACTAAATTTTGTTACTGATCCAAACTTCTGATCGGTAGTGTATATATATGAAGGGGTGGCAATTTGTCTTTTTGTCCGGGGCGACATAACCGCTAGAGCGAGCACTGCAACTAGCCATAGAAGTGCAAAGGCTTAACTTTGCAAACAAATTAAGAACAAAACCAGTTGTAATTAATTCAATTTGCCAGAATTTACTTTTTGGATTGCACAGACGGCAAAATCCATCCGACAGTGCGAATTTACTGAATTTTTTTTTTCACTTTTTCGTGATTTTCTCGAAATTGGCTGCAACGATTTTCTTTAAACGTTGAATACTATCTATACATATAAATTCTTATCACTTTTATTTGCCACATTTTTCTGAAGGAACAATAGCAATATGCTTTTCTCTAAAGTATCACTAAAATAACTGATGGCTGATGAAGTCCCGAAAATAAAACTTTTAAGACAAACAAATAATGCGAAAAATAAGATTCAAATAAAGGTTGTACAAGAAAAAAATTATGTTCCTAATCAAAATGATGCTCTGTTGACAATGTCTGCATTTCCCCTCATAGTCTAGATTTGACATCGCTAAATTTATTTAGTCTACTGCCGCGGTTTAGGAAAAAGAAATCTGGTATAAAACAATCACCCTTCATTCCTTATTGTATAATTCATTTGCAAATAAACGGTTAGTGGACATGTATTACAGATAAATAAGGAGGTGAGGATTATACTATTTACCTATTAATCCATCAGCCCAGTAGCAATGCTTGTGACGACAACTTGCAGGACAATTTAAGTCTCGGGATAGAAC
Source organism: Triatoma infestans (assembly GCA_011037195.1). NCBI lineage: Eukaryota > Metazoa > Arthropoda > Insecta > Hemiptera > Reduviidae > Triatoma > Triatoma infestans. Next base: position 48,650 of record JAAEAF010001777.1, read on the forward strand.
ACCCTTCACAATTATTTGGAAGAATATTTTAAATCGGTATTAAACATAATAAATACATGTAACTTAAGAAGACAGAAAATAACTTAATTAATTTTAGAGTCACAATTAGCCCCCTTTAACAAATAATTGAATAATTAATAAAATACATAAAAAAAGATAGAGCTAAGGAACAAACATAAAATTTTTCTTTTTACCAACTGCTTTAAGAATGTAATTGTTGTAGATAAAGTTTGTACTAAAAAATCAGGACTGTATTCTTATAGAACAAACAAAAAAAAATCAGATTTTACAATTTAGTTGAAATGAAAAAAGAAAAATAGTTAAAAACGAATAAAATTAACGTTTCTGAATTCACCGCCAGGTAACAGCACTTACTTAACCTAGAATTTGTAGTAGTTCAAATAATTGCCGCTAGAAAGCATAAGCTTATAGATATACAGTAGATATATATATATAGTATATATAGCTTATATATATATATGTAGTTCCAAAATTTGCCACCCGATCACAGCGCCATACTGTGATGTATAACAATTTTCCGTAGTTTTAAATGCGTCTTTGTGGAAGGGACGGGGAGTGGTTAGCGTAATGGATTCCCAAAAACAATCTTAGGAAGTAGTGTCACCTAGTGACAGACTATATAACCATAAATAAAATTGATTTCTCAGTAGGTGTTGTTATCTGGTGGCCATATTTATAACTACAAATACCCTAATTTTAATAAATTAGTTACTTTATTAACTGAAAACAAAAAAAGTAAAAAAAATCTGGTGTAGAACAATCACACAAGTTCTCTTACACCAGTTTTCAAAATTGTAATCGACAAACTTTATAGTTAGTATACCAAATTTAATAAAATTCGTCGGTGTATTTATGGAGAAATTCACTGAAAAAATTACTTAGATGTACATTATAATTGAAAAATAAAGCCTATACTTCATTTTTAAACTAGAAATAAATGAATATATTATATTAATAAAATTCAAATATTTTTTAAACTTTTTTCCACATTATATTTCTTTTGCAAGCTATTAAGATAATTCTTGGCATATTATTTGCAAAAATATTTTTTTGGAGTAATGCTTGATATATTTTTCCCTCCTTTCTTTTTCATGAGAGGGTTCAGAGTTTTTACATTTGTTTTTCAGCTAGAAGCTAGAGAGAGAGGGCTGCGATTATTAATTATAGATTTATTAAAAATCTTGGGTTTCACTTGCCGTCATTCAACTTCCAGCGAACGAATCTATTGGGGACATGTCGTGGCAGATTTAAGAGCAACTTTAAGAATATCAATTGGACACGATCGACTATAGTGAAGTAGTTCAAGGCCCAATTTTTTAATTGATCCCAAACTTTTGATCGGTAGTGTATATATTCTTAAGGGGCGGCAATTTTCTTTTTGTCCGGGGCGACGTAACCGTCGTAGAAGCGGGCGCGGGGCCTGCAACGCATCCTAACCTGGGTGAACGCGCCGAAACCGGCCGGTCGATGACCCAGAAATGACGGCAGCTCGTGGCACGGAAAATGTCCCTGATGCTTTCCAGCTCTGCGTAACCAACCACCATAACAACAAATAAATTAATATATTACTAAATACAGAATTAAGATGCAATAAATAAAGATATTTTACTTTGTCATTAATATTAGAAATTACATTTGTGAAAGAATAACTTTTTTTTGCAACCTAAAAGTTTGAATGTAAAGAGTAAAATTTCAATTTAATTACTGGAGATGCGGATTGCTTTTCATTTTACACTTATTTATGACAAAATGGGATCCCATAAGTTGGGATGTGTGCTAGCCACTTCTCCAGGGATCTTGGCATTCCCTACACGGACAACATTTTCACTAACACCCTTAACACTCACACAATACACAATACACATTAGGCTTGTAGAGTTAGTATTTCTGTCATTAAGAATGAAGCTGTTTCTGCATTAGCAATCAAAATAAATATTTATACTTTAAGGGCTGGAATGATGCTGGTTTTCATAGCAGTGAAATACCTACTCCAAACATAGATGCCTTAGCTTACAGTGGCATTATTTTGAACAGACACTATGCACTTCCAAGTTGTACTCCATCAAGAACGGCACTATTAACTGGAAAATATCCCAGTCGATTAGGTAATATAACTTTTAATTTATTACTTTATAACATTGTTTTAATCCTACTGGAAACTTGTTTTATATAAAGGAATAGTATAAATAGTATTAAGACTATATTAATAAAAATATATAGGGATTACTAGAAATTTATATAGCCTATCTAAGAATAACCGGTGTACACTTTTTTATAACAACCTTCCATTATTGCTTCATTGCTAGAGCCACTTTCCATCATTTGCAACTTTGTTACAGGAATGCAGGGATTACCACTGCTACCTTCAACTCCAGTAGGGATAAATCTAAAAGAAAAACTCATGCCTCAGGTTTGTTAAATTACTTCGGAAAACAATTTACTTTATGATGACTTTACATTATTTTAAACTGTTCATCCAGTATTTTAAGGATCTCGGATACGCCACTCACTTAGTGGGAAAGTGGCATGTAGGTTATTATACTCCTGAACATTTGCCAACAAACAGAGGTTATGATTCCTTCTTTGGATATCTAAACGGCTTTCTCGGTTATTATGACGGAACTCATTGCTTTAATGTAAGTTATTTATTTTCTTTATCAATTGTTTAATTATACCTGTTATTATTAAAAGTTTAAAAAACTATTTCAAACTTTTCATTAAATTCAATAATATTTTAAAAAAATGTTTATGGAGAATAAATCAGGTTTGGATGCATGGAGAAACACTACAAAGGCATGGGAAGAATTTTATGGCAAGTATTTGACAACATTAATAGCCGATGAAGCGGTGGAAATTATAGGCAAACATTCAATCTCGGGAAAGAAAAATGGCTTATTTATGGTAGTTGCTTCTCCAGCTCCCCATAGAAGAAACAGAAAGTTTAATTTGGAACCACCGCCAATTAGTCATGGGCAACGAACAAGCAATATTTCTGATAATAATAGAAGATTTTACGCAGGTTATTTTAAATTTTCACTAGTATAACAATATATAAGATATAAAGAAGGTCAGTACTAAAGGGCGGTACAAACTGCGATGTGTTTATCACACACCCCTTAATAGAAATCACCTTCTGGTAGGCCTTTGCTCTTCACGGGAGCCAAAGGTTGTTGTTTTTTTTTTTAACAATATATAAATTGTTTTAAGCTTAATATAAAGCTCTTAATATAAATACATAGTATAAAGCTCTTGAAGTTTACAGACTTATCTGATTCCACAGATGTAATGAAGGTTTTAGATGATACCGTGGGCGATATAACTATGGCATTAAAGAAGAATGGCATGATTGATAATAGCATAATTGTTTTTGTGTCTGATAATGGAGCACCAACTAAGGACAGCTTCTGGAAAACTGAAAATTATGGTTCAAACTGGCCACTGAAAGGAGTAGGTTTTCATTTATTTCTTCTTTGTTTTTATAATATATTACTAAATCCGACGTAAGGGCGAAACCGTTCTTAATATTCTGTCCTAATTTGGGGTAAATAGAAATATTTTTCTTAAGTGGATAAAATATTAGGATAGATGAATTTCAGTTTACTCAAGTCATTATAATTTTCCCAGATTAAAACTTCTAAGAAACGACTTACAAAAAAAAAAAAAATCTATTTATTTTACAACTCTGGACGCTTTTTATAAGCTATGCATTGCTGGGAAATATTAATTTAAAAATAAATATATAGTTTTGTCGTAAGTCCGTTTTAACCTGAAATTATGTTCATTTAAACAACTTGTTTATTAATCTTGACAGGAAAAATTGTCAGTGCATGAAGGAGGAGTAAGAACTGTGGCAGCTGTATGGGCTTCATCTTTCACCAAACCTTCTGAAGTTTTTCAAGGACTATTTCATATGTCAGATTGGCTTCCCACTTTATATACCGCTGCTGGTGAAATATAGTTCAGAAATTTAGTCCCTAATAGTATTATTCATTTAATTCTACA
>JAAEAF010001778.1:0-36311 GCA_011037195.1 Triatoma infestans
CGGGTGGGCTATACCTCGGCACTGCAGCCAACAGAGGCTTATTGTGCCATCCCCGATAACCTCTAGTACTTGAACCCTCCCTTCCTAAGGAGTTTGAGGACTTTCACCACTAGATCTTTTTGAGCTACCATCTCCTCAGGTCGCAAAGTACCAAAGGTCTCATATCTCAATTTAGTTATTGCTACGCAATCAAATAGCAGGTGGCGGGCCGTTTCCTCCTCCTCCTTCTCCTGACATAATCTGCACAAGGGTTCCACGCTGATAAGCCCTACCTTGAGCAGATGCTTCCTGAACCTGCCATGACCAGTAAGTAGTCCCTTCACCAGAGAAATCTGGCTCCTACTCAGACTAAGGGCCATTTGGGTCCTTCATTTACACAGCCCTGGGGCATCATCCTTTTGCTGTGTGTGGCACCTGGGCTCCCCCTCCAGAGTTCTTCATGCTTACCGCGAAACCACTTCCTAATCGCTGCACGAATCGCTCCGCCAGTGATCCCCAGGAGAGGCTCTGGACCAATGAACGGATCATTTGCCCCGTTTCTGGCCAGTTGGTCAGCCGTCTCATTACCTCAATCCCTATGTGTCCAGGCACCCATATCAGCTGTACCTTGTTGTACCTGGAGTGTCTCGACAATGCCTCTCGAGATTCCTTTACTAGGAATGAGGTAGTTCTGTAAGTCTCTAGGGCTTTCAGTGCAGCCTGACAGTCCGAGCAAATGCATATGCCCCCGCAGGTTCTCCTTGGCACAGACCTTGATAGCAAATACTTCAGCCTGGAATACTGTGCCCAACGGTCTCTCAATACGTACCTGTGGGCCCATTCCACTTACTCCTGCTCCAGTTCCGCTAGAACCATCAGTAAACCTCAAGGGTCCTGTTCGGTAGCGTTTTTCTCACCCCTTGGCCCATTCCGCTCTAGAACCTAGGAACACCCGAAATGGAACCTCGAAGTTATATATTGGACAAATGCTATCCTGGGTCATGCTTAACACTGGGCCTGGATTGACCTTAGCAATATGTCCAAATGTTTGGCTGAGGAGCCCCTCTGCCTCCAAAGACCATTATTCCACAATCTGTGTGCACTATACCAAAGGTGCAGCTGTGTCAACACCAGCAGCACCTCCAGCGCAGCTGTCGGAGCGCTTTTATGATCGCGTGCCATAATGAGAAGGCACGCCAGCCTTTGTACTCCGCTGACGCACTTCGTAGCAGACCTCTGCTCAATTTTTGGCTTTCTGCCTTTAATTATCCTAATTTAATTATAATGATTGGGATAAGAATTGTAGAGCATTCTAAGAAATATAGTAACTTGAATGTGGTTATTTTGTAGTCCATAAGATTGCGCCCACATTAAACTCGAATACTATTTGAAATTTAACGTCTCAAATTTGTCTAGAATCAATAAAATACATTTTCCCTGAAAAAAAAAAAATGAGAGATTATATTTGTGCAGGTTAGTATGCGAGCTTTATAGATAATTTTTACAGCTGCTTTTGGAAACATTCCGAAAAACTTCAATATCTCTATTCTAATAAGGTTGCACGTTTGATTAACCTATTTTTTTTCTTAATTTAAAATTTTAGCAATACTGTTCCTTTTGGTTAATATTGTAAAGAGAATAGAACGATACTTGGTAACGAGGAGGTGGTCATAGGTTCGAGTCCAACTATGATGCCCTTAGATTTTTTCTTCCTAGAAGCTCCTACTACTCCGGTGATGGACAGTGTTGTCTGTAACGAGAAAACATTGCCCGGAGGCCGGCAATGTACCGAGAAGACTTCAGGCACCACTGGACCATAGATGTTGACGCGTCTGAAAAAAAAGAAATGTTAATTGGTAATCAATTGGCATTTTACGTGAACTTGACCGTTGTAACGCCCCCAGAACCCTGTAAAATTCAATATTCCTTCAAAAGTGATTTTATTCAAATTCAAAAAGTGATAGTCATTTATGTGTGTGTAGATAATAGGCATAGATTGGAGCGCAAATTTGTTTGAGGCATTTTACAGAAAATATGCGAAAAACTAGAAAAAAAAAAAAATATATATATATATATAGGGGTGTGTGGTGGTTATGAGCATGGGCTTGTAATTGGGAGGACCCCAGTTCGAGTCCAGCGTATAACTGCTAAATTTTATATTTATTTAAAAAATGTTATTAGTAAAGTAGGTACTTCTGCCTCTGTCCACGACACCTAATTTGGTAGTTGGACGTTACGCCCGCCTGAAAAAAATAGGCATTACTTCACTTTACTTTTACATATATATATATATATATATTCGGGATAGTCGCATTCACTTGATTCATTTTAACCGAATATTTCATGCCGGAAATAATAGCTGTCCTGAACGACATATCAAGTTTGAGCTTTGTGCGATTTCCCTTTTTTGAGATATTTCGTACACACACACACACAGACACACACACACACAAACACAATATAGACCAGGGTGTCCAACCTTCTGGGTTTCAAAGCCAAACTGGAAGAAGAAGAACCGTCTTGGTCGCTGTTAAAATGCCATGAACAAGAAAAGTTCCTACACAAGTTTCTTGATAATCGCTGTATCAAACTTGGAGAGGTACGATAGCCTTTTAAGATAAGAGTATTTATTTGAACACAATATTCGTTTGCGATAGTTTAATATAGAAAATATTTGTAAATTATGTAATAAAACTTGATTATTATTCGGATGTGCAAAAGAAATTGTAATATCGTGAATAAACAACAACAAAAAATTCATAGTTTGCATTTCATTTGTTCGCCATGTAATCTCTGTACTGTGGCATTATTGGGTCTAAACTGGGCCTTCGTGATTGTATATACACCACAATACAAACTCGACAATGTTGATGAACAGAATATTGCAACTGAATTCAATTATGCGTAGTATTTTTTTTTTTTTTGGCATTGCATTCCGCAATACAGTTACAGCCGCATACAATCGAGAAGATGTATGTATATATACATACCGTATGCAATAGATTTAGATACATTTATACTTACAAATAGATCTGCTTCTTTATCTTCAACATCAATAATCCAGACGTTATTCTTAAACCTATCATTTTTGACTGTAGTTATTTACAGGATACAAATATCTTTACTACAACCCAATAAATTTATTTCTTGAACACGTAATTACAGTTTACAAACATACACACATACATTCTGCTTGGTGTTATTGTATTTGGCAAAAAATTAAACAATTCTATGTTAACCTTTACTTAACATAACATATTACTTTCTGTTGCTCCTAATAAGAGAAAGTATTGTAATCGTGTCAAATTTTCGATATCGAGTTTTCACCGGAAATATCCGTTATGAGGTCCCATGAGTCCAAAAAAGTGGTTTTTAGCAAATGGTGTGTGTGTGTATTTGTATGTGTATGTATGTATGATGTGAAAGCATAGCACAAAAACGAAAAACCGTAGACAGTACAAACTTGATATTCCGTTTAGGTATCACCATGGCATCTGACAGTGGGTCATCTGTCAAAATTCCTCAACCGGAAGTATCACTCTACTTGTTTTTGTTTTTTTTTTTACTTTTTTGCGTTTGTCTCAAAAATGGCTCCGACGATTTCAAACTTGTTATATCAACTACACATACAAAGAGCTACAACTTTTATTTGAAACATTTCACTGAGAAAATTCATTTAAGGCCAGTTATGGGGGAGGGGTGGGGTTAGGTTTTCATTTAAAGTGCTATTTCAGTTGATTAAATAATTCTGTCATCTAAATAATGTCAATTAGAATTGAATATCAGAGACATTTTCCGTGCTAGCCTGCTTCATTTTGTGGTCATCGACCGGTTTCGGGCGTTCGCCCATCTTCAGGATGCGTTTTTCAGACAGTGTGACAACACAGACTTGCACAGAGCAACTTAGTTTCACACTAGCTGTGGAATTTTCACACTAACTGTGGAACTTAGTTTCCAGCTCTGCGGAACCAACCACCACAACAGAATTGAATATGTTGTTGAAATTCCGAGTTTGAAAAAAAATGGGATGACCGGAATTGCGTTTACTTTACCACTTTACTAAATGATTTTTCCACTTTTTCGCGGTTTTCTCAAAAATGGCTCCGACGATTTTCTTGAAACTTAGTATATAAACTAAACATACAAAGATCTACAACTTTTATTTAAAACATTTTCTAGGGAAATTCATTTAATGGCACCTTTAGGGGAGGTGTGGGGTTCTGTTTTTCTCCAAAGTGCTATCATAGTTGATTATACAATTCTACCATCCAAACAGAATTAATTAGAAATAAATGGATGGCCAAAATTCCGAGTTTAAAGGAAATTAGTTAACCGGAAGTGCGCTTTTACTGCACAGTTTTTTCAGTTTTCGTTTCTAGCAGATTAGTTTCTTTGTTGTCTCTAAGTAATTTTTCAAATCAAATCAAATACTTAATTGTTTTTAAGATAAATATCTTACAGCAAGGGTTGAGTCTTTTACAAAAAATTATAAAAAGAAAATTATAAAATAATACAGTACCAGAAAAGAGTGCATTCTTCAGTACATTCTTCCTATGGCTAATTACAATAAAACAAAAAGAATCAAAACGTTTCAGCTGTAATAAGATCATTGTATCCATTATAAAATAAAAAAAATTGCTAATCAATTTTGGATAAAACTTCTTAACTTTAATGACTTCTGTACATAATGAAAGAGATTATTTGACTTTAATGTAAGATTCTATTATTAATAGGTTAGATAAAGGTTCATCATCTAATGGGTATGAAATATGAATTGAGAGATATAACTCTAAAGTGATTTAATGTGGGACAAAATAACAGGAATTGACCTATACTGTCATTACTGATCAGGCTCAAATCTGTATGTTATATTATTAAAAGTAATTCTACTAAACTTGTCACTAGAAATCTTAATTGGGTATAAACCCTTAGCTTATTAATATGACACTGTGGTGAGAGATAAGATTCTCCAAGTCCCAACGCACTTATATTTCTAAATACTCGGTTATATGATGATGAGATAGAAACTCGCTTCGGCGATACATATACTAAGTAATTTTGACATAACATTAATGTAGATTAAAATCCACTTCAACATTGCAAACTATACTTACAGAAGATATTTTGGACTATTTTGTCCGATAGCTATGATATGATTGTAAACTAATGGCAAGAGAGAAATGATGCGATAGTTTGAAGAAAGAGAGACGCACTACTCATGGTTTACTCACTATGTTTATATTTGTACTTACTTTAATTATTTATACACGAGCTTTTTGGATAAACGGAGTTGAAGAGTATGTGTGAGTCTACAGATTACGTTGGCGGTAGATAACTTCTTGATGACTGTTTATAGACATGTTGTCTTGTTGAAAAATGTTCGTAGATACTTGTTTGAAGAGTGGTTTAAGATTCCTGAAAGCAGTTCATTTTTTCATTTATATTGATTGATTTACATTTGGATTCAGATTTACTTGTGTTCCAGATATAGGTAGCAGTTACATTTATAACAAAAATACTTTATATATCTCTTCACGCAACAGAAAACATTGCCATTCTGTAACGGCGGTTTTTTTAGGGGAAGGTGGAGGCAAGAAATCATATAGATGAAAGGGTGAAAAATATCAACATTTTATTCAGTGTGACAGTTTCATCTAAAGTGTAAATTCTTTGGCGGATAGCTGTGATAGTAGTAAGACGGTTTATAAATATTGCCATATCATTTACATAAACTTAAATGTAAACGCAAAAATACTTAAAAATGATTTATTTGAAAATGTATTGAAAATAATAGCCTACAAGAATGAACGCGGTAATTTGACAAATGAAAATTAAATTTCTCCAAAAAACTGTTTTTGTTAAGATGATCAAGTTAGCAATGAGTTTACAAATACACAAAGCTAAGGAAGATTCACGAGATGGCAACGCGCGTCATATCTAGACAAAACAAACAAAACAAAAACTTCGAGGTTTGGATCTCTCAGATGATCTGCATTCAAATCTATGTTTGAGTTTATTTGAATTTATTTATTTATTCATTTAAAAAAAATTTTCACCAGCCTGTTAGTAAATGTGAATACACAGATAAATATAAAATAAAATAAAATCCGTGTGGAGAAACTACACAATGGCGAGGCACTCCTAATCAAGAATTCACTCATTGTCACTAGCACTGGCACTAGAGAGAATGTCTCGAGGCCACCGGCGATTAAGCCGTTTAGGAGGGTTATCTGGTAGTGGACGGGATGAAAGGCGACGGGCTAAAGGGTTAGAGTGTGATAATAGGGTGGTTTGAAATTTTTTCTGTCTGAGTTTGATAACTTCTGATAGGAAAGGGATATTAATATCGTTATGACGTAAGGAGCGTTGATTATATTTCGCAGGATTTTGGATTGTAAGGATTGGATACGATGGAAGTTTGAACACTTGGTGGAATGTTCATATGTCCAAATTGATTTAATAAGTGATGTGTATAGTAGACGTTGTGGTGGTTGGTTCCGCAGAGCTGGAAAGCAAGAGAGACATTTTCCGTGGTATCCTGCTTCATTTTGTGGTCATCGACCGGTTTCGGGCGTTCGCCCATCTTCAGGATGCGTTTTTCAGACAGTTTGACAACACAGACTTGCACAGAGCAAATTCAGTTTAACACACTGACTGGTTTTTTGTTTTGTCTGTATTGTCACACTGTCTGAAAAACGCAACCTGAAGATGTGCGAACGCCCGAAACAGTCGATTACCACAAAATGAAGCAGGCTACCACGGAAAATGTCTCTGATGTATAGTAGACGTTGTTTTCTAGTGAGAGTCTAGATCCGTAGTCGTTTTAGTTGTATGCACCGTGTGTTCATTGCTTCTTTTCAGTCGTGTGTGAGGATTCCAAGTGAGTCCTTTATCGATGTACATCCCAAGGTAGCGGGCGACATCAGAGGCTGGCAGAGGAATTTGTTTGTAGTATATTGGGAAGGAAGTAATTCTACATAAGGTGAAAGTAACATTGAGGCACTTGTTCTCATTGAGTTAATCTTCCATTTTTTGAACCAGTTCTCCAAAGTAGTGAAATGGTTCAGCATATTTCTGTGAGAATTAAGGATTAAATACTAATTTAGTGCGAATTGGATCCATATTTATTTAAAAATATACTTTGGGAGTTGGGTGGGACTTGTTGCTTCAGTCGATATCATATCTAGCCTTGGAGTAGCTCAGAGCGTATCAGATGATGTTCCATTAAATCAAGATATGTTTGGAATTTTGGTTTAGATAGTTGTTGTACTTAGGAGAAAGAAAATATTCCGCTTCCCATATTTTAACGCTTGTTTTGTAACCTAGCTATAGATACCCGGTTCTGGTTATTTCGTGTTCAAACTCGTATCTTACTGGCAGCTTCTTTAGTCAGAATCTATTGTTTCACTGTTTCCAAAGTCAGAAATTAGTTAGACGATATTGGTTTGCTACGGAAAATTTGATGAGCACTTCAATATATTTCCTTTAATAAAAAAATGATTTGACCCAGCTTGGGTTTGCAAGTTGCATAACTACTTGACAGTAATGGAAGCGGGTCAATGATGGCTATATAATATGATGATTATTACTACCATCTTAGCTGCAATTTCATTGTAACTTTGCAAGTCAACAAAACTTCTGGGCCAGTCCGTAAAGAAGGGGCACTACCTAGGCCATTGTCTGATTTGTAACTATTAGTTTATAAACAGTAAACTTTTGGCTATTTCATTGATAAATAATCTTCAAAGACAGAGAAATTCTGGAAACTTTACCACATCAATAAGCGTGTTGCTCACTTGCTTCAATATAACTTCATATTTTGAACTATATATATATATATATATGTAGGAAACTTATTATCGGAAAATACGACACGCTTAAACTGTGAAAGTAGTATAAAACTTTCTTTCATAAAGTTTGGAGTAACCAATTTTTTTTTTCTCCCAGAACTTGTAAGTCAAAGCTTTCATGTTTAATTGACATATCAGGATTATAAATGTCGAATATTGTGGTTAATTAGTTAAAGACATGACGATCTGAATTGGGTTTTAACAACAAAAAAATTGTAGTTCATCACCTTCTGCATGAATGACGACGCCTAATAGACTAATCTTATTCTTTTATAAATCATTTGTATTCAAAGTAGTGTAGAGAGGTTTGGCATTAGAGCTAAAAAATTTTTGACAAAATCTTACAAGGTGCTTTTATGTAAAAGATCAAAGATATTTACGTGGTGGAGTTCGTTCACCATTTGATATTGAGAGTTAAAACGTTTTTTCAGCCTTAATTTTTATGCTGATTTTATGCTTAATTTTACCCTATTGGGTACTTCTAATTCAACTTTTTTTTGCTGAAAATAACTCCTTAAAAATGTTGATTGACATTTCGTTGATTGAACTGTATGTTTCCAAGCTGCATCTATTTCTTCATATATTTACTTTTCTTTCACTAGTGAAAGGACATAAAATTGTTTTCGTTTTCGACATAGTTATGCCGTTTTCTTGTTTTGACCCGTTGGTTTCATTTCTTATTTATTTCTTAATAATGTAATATTTACATATCTAATTTTCTATAAATTACATATCGGTATCTTTTTTAATGTTTTCCTGCAGCAATAAATCATTAATAATTCAAAATTGATGGAAGATTGTGTACGATAATAATCAATTTAGAATTATCTCACAACTAAAATCATGTAGTTATTTACATAAATTTGATTTTATGAAATAAGCATGTAGTTTTAATGTAGTTAAATAGCCGCACCTATAGAAATTGGTATTGACTATTTTGAATTATATAGTAAATTTACTACAAGAATTCTGTGTCCTAAAAAAAAACTCTACTTCTTTCTGTTTGCTAAAAAAAAAAAAAAAAATCTGGTGTGAAACACTCACACAACTTTCTCTTACTCCTGTTTTCAAAATTATAATTGACAAATGTTATAGTTTGTGTACCAAATATAGCGAAATTCGTCGAAAACTGAAAAAACTGTTCAAAAAGCGCACTTCCGGCTTACTAATTTTCTTAAAACTTGGAATTTTGGCCATTTAATTATTTATAATTAATTTTGTTTGGATGATAGATTTGTATAATCAACTATGATACCACACTAGAGGAAGCTGTAACCACACCCCTCCCCTAAAAGTGCCCTTAAAAGAATTTTCCCAGAGAAATGTTTAAATAAAAGATGTAGATCTTTGCATGTTTAGTTTATATACGAAGTTTTAAGAAAATCGTCGGAGCCGTTTTAGAGAAAATCGCGAAAAAGTGAAAAAAAAAACAACTAGTAAAGTGTTAAAACAGATGCACTTTCGATTATCTGATTTTTTCAAACATGGAATTTCAACAACATATTCAATTCTAATTAACATTATTTAGGTGACAGAATTGTCTAATAAACTGAAATAGCACTTTAGATGGAAACTAACCCCACCCCTCCACCAGAAGTGTCCTTAAATGAAAAATTCCTGGAGAAATGTTTTAAATAAAGGTTGTAGCTCGTTGTATGTGTAGTTTAAAGAAAATCGTCGGAGCCATTTTTGAGAAAATCGCAAAAACGTAAAAAAAAAACTAGTAAAGTGGTACTTCCGGTTGAGAAATTTTGACAGATAACGCACCGTCAGATCCCATGGTGATATCTAAACGTAATATCAAGTTTCAACTTTCTACGGTTTTTTATTTTTGAGTTATGCTGTTCGCATACACACACAGACTATTTGCTAAAAGCCACTTTTTTGGACTGAGGGGACCTCAAAACGGATATTTCCGGTGAAATCTCGATATCGAAAATTTGACACGATTACAATATAGAAAGTAAAAATACATAAGAAACTGTAGAGACAGAAGATTACAAGGCACTTTTGTTTATAATAGACATTTGATTTTCTTGTTAGATTTTTGATGTTAAAAGTGTACAATTTTACATTCACTTACCTAAGTTAGAGGAAGTATTGAAATGTCAAATTTTCGATATCGTATTTACACCGGAAATACATGTTTTAAGGTAAAAAAAAAGTGGTTTTTAGAAAATGATCTATTTATGTTTGTGCGTAAACAGCACAGCTCAAAAAATGAAAAATCGCAGCAAGTTCAAACATGATATTCCGTTTAGATATCACCGTGGGAACCGACAGTGAGCAATATATCAAAATTCTTCAACCAGAAGTACTGCTTTTGAATGTTTTTTCTGTGCACTTTTTGACAGTTTTCTGGAAAGTTTATGGGGTTGTTGAGGAGAGAAATTAGATTTGATTAAATGAACGAGATATGCTGACACTAATATAATGTAGCTAAGTTTACACTAACTACACTGGACTTTATAATGAAAATGATAGAATGAATGGTGAGAGTAGAGATTTAACACGATGCGACGACTGTTGTACAGTTGCACGTATGGTCGTATATGATAGATCCCTTTAGATAAATTCCCACTGGCTTATATACACAGGTTCTCCCACTCTAGCCTGCCTAAGTCTCTGTTAACCAGAGACGGCCTCTCTTCTCTCTGCTGTGGTTGCATTCTCTTTGCTGTGGATGGATGCTAGCTATTACAATTGCTCCAATGAATTTCTTTAAACATTGGTGGATCTTTATATGTGTAATTGATAAACATTGGTATATCAATTACACATACAAAGATCTACAATTTTTATTTATAAATTTCTCCGGCAAAAATTCATTTAAGGACACTTTTGGGGGTGAATTGGGGGTGTTAGGTTTCCTCTAAAGTGCTAATTTCAGTTTATTACAAAATTCTATCATTTAAATAATATTAATTAGAATTAATTATGTTGTTGAAATTCTGAGTTTGAAGAAAATCAGATGTGATTGGAAAGTGTGTTTTTAATGAAAAGTATTTTTCAGTTTACTGTTCGGTTCCAACGATTTAAATTATGTACAAAGATCTAGAAAAGTTTAATTTGAACCATTTCTCCGGGTAAATTCTTTTAAGAAGGCTTTCGGGGGCACTCATTTAAGTAGTATAACAATTCTACCATTCTAAACAATATTAATTACAAATAGATTTTTTTATTTATTTTTTAATTCAAGTTTTAAGAAAATTCCGAGTTTTAAGATGAATTAGTTAACCGGATGTGCGTTTTTTATGGAACAGTTTCTTTAAGGTTTCGTGATTTTCTTCATAAAAAAAAAAAAAAACCGACGAATTTCATTAAATTTGATAAAGTAATTATAAAATTTATCAATTACAAGTTTTGTAAACTGTAGCATGAGGAAGTTGTGAGATTTTTTTTTAATTTTATAATGCAACCTAAAGCATCTTTACGTGTCTAGGCTTATCATTTTATATAGATTAATATTTATCAGAATTTTATTCATATTTGTCAGAATTTTTTTTTTTTTAAATTGCAGCCGTAAAAAGCCTGATGGCTGATTAAAATTCTTAAGTTTGAGTATAAGAATTTTTCTAAAAGTGATTTTTAGTAATCAAAATAATAAATATAATTTTATCCACCGCCTTCCAGACAGTGGAGAGGCCGACAGTGTACTGGGAAGGCTCCGGGCGCCAATGACCATAGATGTTGAAGCGCCTTAAAAAAAAAAAAGAAAAAAAAAAGTGTTTTAAAATACTAATTTTGTCTTAAACAATACATTAACATATTTATTATTAAATGTATTTAATAAATTACTAGATTTTTTTACAAGAAAAAGACAATTAAATGGAACAAAAGTTTGTTCTAAAAATAACTTTGAAACTTTATTGAAAAGGTTCATGTTAACTTCCGCGATGTTGAACAGAAGAGGTATTCGTTTACACACTAAAAAAACAACTTTTATACACAAATAAATATTTAGTTCTCTTAATAAAAAAACAATCAGTTTGAAGATTAAATTTGTAACTTTTGTTAAACTTGTATGTTTAATTAATTTATTATTATTATTATTATTATTATTATTATTATTATTATTTGTTTTTAAAAGGTTTTTATTATTAGAAATTGTTGAGATTGGAAAAGGAATTGTTTAATTATTAAAACTAAAAAAACAGAAACTAAATACACAAAATGTTTATTTAATTGACTAGTTGTTTTGCTTATTTAATAGTTTGTTGTTTTAGAGAGATTTATTACTTCTTGACCATTTCGTTGTCTTTTTTTATACAGTTTTGCTTAATTTCTTCTTTTTTTTTTTTTTTTGCAAAAGAACTTATACTAAGTACTTGGACTTTTATACATGAAAGAATTTTTCCTAAAGAGTAGGGATTGTATTGAATAGCTCAAGTTGTATTAATTTAATTAACTTGTAATTAAAGACTAAAAAAAACAGCGATTTTTCTCTAATTGAATCTTTTTTTCTAGTAGAATTTATTTTTACTATTTTTTTTTTGCAATCTGGCTGGGAAAATTACATTAGCAGTGTATTAGCAAAGTCAGTATTGATTTTCTTAACATAAGTTGAATCAATCATTAGCAATGGGAGTGATGATTAATCTTGTACTGTCCAGATCTTGTAAACGCTTATAAACTAAAACGTCCAGCTTCACCATTTTTTTTTTTTATGTATTTTTCTTGATAAAGATTGTTTCGAATTACAAGATAATTCAACTTATTAAATTTTGAAGCTTATTAAAGTTTTTTTTAACTGTTTTCAAAAAGTTTAAAAAAATCAATTATCTATGAATTACTTCTAAACTATGACGACTGAAATGTGTTTCTAGTTTAGGTATTAAAAAGATATTCGTTTGGATAAAACTTTTCCCCAAAATTCTTTTGGTTTATGTAATTGGTGTTTCATAGTTTCAAAACTTAAGTTTGCCTCAAGATAATTCTAAGAATTTTCAAAAAAAAAAACATATTCCATAATTTTGTTCTCTATTTTGGATGCTGAAAATATTTTACATTCTTTAGAAAATCATCTTTAACTGAGCTAAGCAGTAATATTTCTTTGTCATTAACCGCAATCAACTATTTAATAACTCAACTGACATATAATTCTTTAACTTTATAACCTGCCAAATGCAATCAACCAGTGTGGTACGTGATTTGAAAAATTTAGTTGAAGTCATTTCTTTAAACGAATTGATGGAAATCCTTATTCTGACTATGGATGAGAATCAGAAACCGGTTGCAGACCCGGAATATATCCCCGAATATTGTTCATATTTGCTATTTATAAACAATAATTACATTATGCCGAAATTACAGTTTTGGCGTAATAATCCATTGTCATGGCTAAAATATCAGATGATTATATATCGAATATGTTAGCATGCCAGCAGTGGTTTATTCGCCGAAGTTTAGTTGTTTGGAAAAATTGTAGAAGCGAGATTTTATTATTAGCATATTAGAACACAAGACGGAAGATTGTTGTAGGGGATTATCGCACTGCGATCTGAAAGTTCAATTGAGCCCTCCGAGCCTTCTCAGTGCACTGCCGGCCTCCAATCAGTGTTCTCTAGCTGCAGACAACACTGCTCATCACCATACAGTGAGTTGTAGAAGCTCCTAGGAAGAGAAAATCTAAGGGCAGCATGCTAGGTACGAACCCGGGACCTCCGTTTGCTGTCCAGCGCGCTACCACTGAGCTAATACCTTACTTCTCCCATGGCTTTCGCCACTTAACTAGGAACGGAGACCCTATTTTGTATACTGTATTTTTCCTTGTCTGTAAAGTGTAGAGTATATGTAGTTTAAGTATATTGTATACTGTTCTGACGAAGTGCATGGAGTACTGAGCAGATACCCCTTGCGGGCTATTAGTGCAAAAAGAAGGAAAGCTATTTGGAAGGGGGACGTATTTGGACTTTGCTAAGTTCTTTTTGCTAAAAAAAAAAAAATGTTTAGAGCTCGTTTTCAGATAAGATTTTTGATTGAAAACCTGGATTTTCCCTGAGCAGAAGCGTTTGTTTGAACTCCCAAGTTCATATCAGTTTAAATATACTGTTTTAGATTAATCGCTTATGAGCCATTGGTAATTTTCGATTGTAAGATAGTGAGCGAATCAAGTTTGCTTGAAGAATATGGCAATGAATTGAGAGATACAGGAGATAAGAGGTGTAGCTCTCAAAGTAAAACTGATTTCATCGCATTTTTTCCAAGAAATAATCAATGTAATTTTTTTTTTGTTAAGTTTAACAAAGTTTTGGGAATTGCAGTTTCACTTTATAGAGATATTTCCCTTAAGGTACAGGAAGTGGCTATTCAATAACGGCTCCAAGATATTACAGTGCAATGCCGTTGGCAGACCAGTATTTATCTTTGTATACAAAACCCCAGTAATTCTACCATAACATCCCTTGTAGTAGGAGGCTTTATAAATATTTATGTCTCCAAGAAGGCCGAGATATCCACATACATTTAAAAAAAAAAACGTGAAAATGTAAACAAGAAAGATAAACAATAATTTTCTCTTCTTTAAACTGAGTAGGTGGATGAAAAAAAAAAAGGAAAAAAAAAAGGAAAATATAAAATAAAATTAAAATTAGGAAATACGTATATTTATTTTAATTTCCAAATTCTTAAAAAATATACACAACTGATTTCTCGCTATTATATAATAATTTTAAATTATTCTGTTTAATAAAAAATAGGGTATTACTAATTCTACGGATTAATGAGTGGCTATTTTAATATCAAACAATTATTAATATTGAATGCGAAAATGCTGAAAAAGTTTTAATTAAGAATTACAATTTTTATATATTATCATTTACTTGTATTACATTATCTGATGCAAGACGTCATCATTCCATTTACAATGTATTTTTCAATATCTAATAGCAATTTTACAATAAAAATTTTTAAATTTTAAATAGATGAACAGAAAAATGAAAAAACTTGGAGACTAAAAGGTGGTTTATCAAACGTTGATAATTATTCAATAATAGTTATAATTATTCGTTTACATTGCAAAAGAATTACAATTATTTAAACGACTAATATAGTGTAGAATTCATTAGCAAACAATTAAAATACAAAGAAAATATTGAAAGGCTAAAGAGCATTTTTAAATTTACCAGTTAATATTAATCTTAGCCTAGCCAGTATAATTATTGAACATTCAACAGTAGCAGTTACAGAAATAAAGTATTTTAGTGAATTATTGGGTAGTTAGTACTAAAAATAAAAAATATATGTCTCAGAGAAAATAAATAAAAAAAAAAACTAAAAAAGAAAATAATGTTATTTCATTTTTTTGCAACTCTAAATTTATTTTTCAAATATTTTTTTTTTTTTTTTTAATTTGAAATGTTTATATAATAATTTAGTTGTATTTTTAACTCTATTAGTGTTCGTATTTTTATTTGGTATTATTTCTAGACAAAAAAATTTAATTTCCAGTTTTTACCATGCCATGCCACGCTCTGATGGGGAAACACTAAACCTTATATTATCTCATTCATCAAGCATTATATTAAGAAAAAAATATTTGGTTCTTATGCAAGTGATAAACTGACAGACTGTCTCTTAACTGGTTTATAATTTAGTTAATGAAGTACAAAATTTTTAATAAAAAAAAAAAAAATTTAGCAGATTTAAATTATGTTTGTTGATAATCCGAACGACTAAACGATAGGTTACAAAAATTGAAGTCAGGTTATTAAAAAAAAAAAAAAAAAAGAAATCAACAAAAAACAAACTCGACTCGCTGTTATTTTTGAAGTCGTGCTGACTAATATTAGATGGAAACGAAATGTTAGCCCCAGGGTAGTTGCTATCAAAAAGTGAATAATAAGAGAGATGGAAGAAACATGCAAAAGTGAAATAATGATAATAATAAAAAAAAAGAAAAAGAAATAATAATCTGCCATATTACTGACATATCGTTGGCTCACCTATTTCGCCTCAAGCTTTCCATTCAATTCTGTCTGAATTTGTTTGTTCAAATTCCATTTCTTGAACTGATTAATAGATCAAGATTTTTTTGCGTATAGAACTATTAGTTCTTTTAAAGCTGAATATTATTATTGGAATGAAAAATAGTTGAAGAAAAGGTATTTACTTAGTTCCTAAGAACTAAGGAAGAACTTACCTAGACAGTTCTTATGATTTTCACTCAACCTTTCGATTAACTTTTCGAGATAGAATATCTTTATTGCTTTTTAACTCATTAGCAATAATTTTTAATATCATTCATATTGCACATTTTTAAAGAGCAACTCTTTTCATTGGGCCGGAAACTCTTCATAGAAAATGAGAGCTGCCCCGTTTTCAAGAAGATTCAGAAATGAGAAAGAAGCTAATCGTTCAGGAGAATCACCAGAGACTGAGGTCTACATTTCGGGAGAGCTACGAATAGAGAAAAATATCTGAGCCTTGCATTGATTTGATGAAAAACAGGCTAAGTAAGGATTTTCCAGGAGTGAACATTGCAGACTCCTAGGATATTTTGTAAAAAGCTAGATTTTTTTTTAGATTCATGTAAATTCTTTGAGAAGATGGCGAAATTTCCTAGTCCACTTCCTAGTGGGCTTGTGACGCTCAGAGAAGATTCAATAAACTTTATGCATTCCAAGTAACCGGAGGAGATTATGACTTTCATAGTTCAGCTCCATTATGAAATTTCGAAAAGAACCAGACTTCGAACGGGTGCGTTAGATTGAATTTTTCCTATCCAAAATTTTATTTAATTATTTATTTGGAATTATATATTAAAGCCGGAATAGTTTCCCAATTGGGATTTTCATCAAATCAAATTCCTTTTATATCAGTCAGCGTGTTTGTCATTATCATAACCTTAATATATAGTGTTATTAATTCATTTTTCTATCATTAAAGTAATGCTTTGATGGGTTGATACCTCCAACTATCGTTCAGGTGTCCGTGTTTGGAGTTGGCAGTCAACGTACATTAATGGTTTACTCCTTATTTTTGCATTTTGTAAATCCAACACTTGTTAATACCATTTTGCAATACAATACAGCATAGCGGTACACAAATCATTTTGATATTAAGGAACTTATATTTATTTCTTTTTTTCTTTTTTTACGGGTTAGTAGCCAATCACATATCATAAAATAAAACAATAAGTCACACAATTAGAAATTTACTAAATTATATTATAAATGAACATAGAGACGCAGTATATAACATATATTCTGTAGTTAATGAAAGAAATTTGTATGATCTTTAACGAGGCGGGGATTAGCTCAGTGGTAGCGCGCTGGACTCCCACGCGGAAGTCCCGGGTTTGAGTCCAGCTATACTGTTTCAGATTTTTTCCCCTTATGATCCTTTACAGTTCATTGTCCGGTCTGTAACGAGAGAACACTACCCCGGGCCGACAGTGTTTCTGAGAAGGCTATGAGCGCCAATAATAACCCCTCAAAAGTTTGACACACCTTAATTTAAAAATAAATAAATAAAATTTGGTTAATTCTAATTAAATGTTGGTAATTATTTATTAATAAAAATTGGAAAATATTAATCAAATCTTGTTGTACATTGGACCTTTGATAATTAATTTCAGTGAGCTATTATGAGTAACAAAAAATTCAAGTAATCAATAAAAAGCTGGTAAAAGTAGGTGTTTTTTGATGATAGTGAGCGGTCACTTCATTAAACCGCCCACCAGTTTTTTTTTAGCATAGTTATTTAATCATTTAGATAGGTAGGTAAATTATTATAGTTCTAATGATTTTTAAATTTTCACACTGATTGATTACTTTGGTCTTATTTTTATAATTAAATGTTAATTGCTATTGTGATTAATTTTAAAAATAAAATGGTTTTGTTTGATTAATGTATAAATGAAATACATGTCAACGATTTTTGTTTAATGAAGTAACAAAATTGTATTCAATATATAGAAAAGCTTATTATTATCTTAAAGATTCCACCTTATTTAGAAAAATGAAACAACAGGATACAAAATCTATTGCTAACAAATGGAGGGAATGAAGGAAAATTTGTCTCGGACAAGTGACTGGGAAGTCTCAAATTAAATATTAATAGGAAATCTGAGAGAATGATGAAGTCAAGGCTGTTTACAAAATAC
The DNA here is from genome assembly GCA_011037195.1 of Triatoma infestans. NCBI lineage: Eukaryota > Metazoa > Arthropoda > Insecta > Hemiptera > Reduviidae > Triatoma > Triatoma infestans. The sequence continues at coordinate 17,935 of JAAEAF010001778.1, forward strand.
GATTAACATCTGCAGGAGATGGATACTTGAAACTGGAGCGCTGTTAAGGAAATGCCAGAAATGGCAATTAGGCGAATATCAAATTGTAATAGCTCGCCGAATTGTAATCGTGCTTTTTTTATTAATTTAAAACTGACGGTAAATTTGAGGAAAACCCTAAAGAATTAATTAATTTTTTTTTAACCTTTATTTAATTTAGATATTCACAACTATGCAAGAATAATAAGTGAATGTGTTACAAGAATGATTACAGGGCATGAAAAACTTTTTAGGAGATGTCATCGAATGGAGGTACTCCCTATAGCGTGTTATTGATCATCGGTGTTAAGTAGATCATTGGTAGTAGATGTAGATGGGGCCAGCGACACTTTAGTCTTCTGGAAGGGCTGTTTGGGATAGTAAGGGAAACGGCTGTGGGTTGTATAGAAGGTAAGAAATTGCTGGGTAAAGAATGATGACATATGTTGTAAAATAGATGTTGAGGTTCGGCCATAAAAAAACTCTTTTTAAATTTTCACCAACGTTTCGGCAAATTTATTGCCTTCTTCAGGGTAAAAATTCTTGTAAGAATTTCTTAAAACCTACAGTTTAACCTGTGATATACCATCACCAAGTTGGTTTAACCTGTGATATGTTATCACCAAGTTGGTGATGGTATATCACAGGTTAAACTGTAGGTTTTAAGAAATTCTAACAAGAAATTTTTACCTTGAAGAAGGCAATAAATTCACCGAAGTCGAAACATCGGTGAAAATTTAAAAAGAGTTTTTTTTATGACCGAACCTCAACATGTATTTTACAACATTGAATACAGCGGTCGTAACGAACACCAAAACGACAATGATGACATATACTGTTGCGAATAAGGATGGTTGAATCTCTAAGGGCTGTGTCGTCCGGATGACCATTTCTGCAGTGGGTGTAGTCGGGAATATCCATTAACGTGATATGAAATATGTTTCTGTAATGAGGGCCACGAAAAATAAAATTAAGAAACAAAATTCACAACGGGAAGAAACATGTGTTAGTTATCTCCAACTCTCACAATTACTAAATATTGTTAAGCTCCTAACAAAGCAGGAGGAGGGGACGTTGCGCTTTAAAGGAAACCGCATTATATGGACCGATTGCATCATTATTATAAAATGAGATGAGAGTTTGTATTGACCAAGTATAATATACAATAATGTCTCACAAACTCAACCGCCAATTAGATTTCACAATATCAAAGATTTCAACCATTACTATATGGTGAAATATTAGCGTGTCATAGTAAATGGGACTAGAGAACCCATTATGTATTATACAAAGTTCAACTGCCGCATACATATAATGCCAAATGCTGCCAGATTACTTAAGTAATTATTTTTTTAATTAATTTTTATGGCATGACATCTTTGGTCATTGGCGCATCCGGAGCCTATTCAATGCAATGCCTGTCCCCCGAGCAGTTTTTCAAGTTACAGACAACACTGTCCACCACCGGGCACGTGAGTTATTTATGATCAAAGTGCTTAAGTATGGGAATCTGATGTTAATCACAACAGTTACTTTTACATCGAGCTCTTTGCTCATTGCCGGATGGTCATAGCAAAAGGCCTAAATGACACCAACTATTTGTGTAGAAAGTGAAATATAAAAATTAGCGTCTATTAGATATTAATATCGTGAAGGCGAATGATCTAATCCCTTGAAAAACGAAACAGAAATCAGAAAATAAAATTGCTCTGAATATTTAGGGGCGAGAGAGGCGTTTAGTAAGTAAATGAGCTCTTGGATCGACCGTGGATTTAGGGATTTAGGAACGTGGGCATAAGGGATATAATGGAAGTAGGAAAGAAAATTATGCAGACAATAGAAATAGAATGCTTTCGAAAGAAAAAATTGATCCAGGACAGAACACTGTGGTCCAAGCTTCATAAGGTAGAGCCTTACACTGCTCCGCTGTAGAAAAAGCTACTAAGTCCGATAATGATGACATGTGTAAAGTGTACTGACGAACTGTTTAAAATGATATATGCTAGTTCTTGTTAATGCCTTCGTTAAAAAAATTGAAACTTTGCTTTTCAGGTTCTTTCGGCTAATGAGGCCAACTTCAGCTGATTATAATAATGATAATTTTATTGGGAGCACAACAGAGAAACTATTTTGTTTAGTGATAATCATATAATATATCTAACATAACCCTAAACTAGCCTATATAACGTAATAGTAAACTTTGTCCACCGCAACGACAACGTTACTCATCATTTTTTTAAGTGTCTTGATTTATATAAATAAAGGAAAAAAATATTCACTGTAGCCATAAACCCTCGATAAAGTACAACTGGTTTTCCTAGATGGATTATTTATTGAGTTTGATTGGCTCAAATGACATCCTACTTGAAACAGACCCCACAGTTTTTAAAAAATCTATCTCTGGAACATTAAATAGATATAAGGAATCCCAAAAGTTAAAAGACCTAGAACTAATGCACTCAGCAAAGTACAGCCCTATTTATAACGATATACTTGCTACAAGTTCGGTTTGCCAATATTCTAGCGAATTGAATTTGCCATTTGGTATAGTGAAACTAGTCACACAATTGAGGCTTTCGGGCAATTACCAGATCAAATTGTCAGTGAAAAATGTCACACACCTAATAAAACCTAAGGAAATATGCACAATATGCGGGCGTAAGGATGCGGAAGATTTGTACCACTTAATAGTAGTTTGTCCGGTTTATGAATCTCTTCATAATCAGTACATACCGCAGGTTAAGAATGTATCAATGGAGCAGTTCCACAATGTGTTCGTTTTTAAGTACGAAAATGAAATTAAACAATTATACCTCTTTACAATTAATTGCCTCAAAATACGATCATTTATACTAAATGAATAGTTTACAGTATGAGAGATTGATTATATACGTATATCGCCACTTTTTGTCGGTTTATATTCCTGTATTTATAAATATGTACATTTGTTATTTAAAATATGGATACAATGCAGTGTGCTGTGTATTTACTGTTATTACTCTATATTTTCTGTTGTATTGTTCCATATTGTATTGTTTATATATTCTGGTCCCTCTTTTCTTACTATGTTGTCCACTGTACTTGACCAGTCTTCATTTGTATGGGGTATGTCCCCAAGACAAATTATTAATAATAATCAATATAAATAAAGGATAACATACAGCCTCTTCGCTTTAATTGGCTATTATCAATAGTATTTGCAGTTTTTTTTGGGTGGATTGTTTTCGTGATTTCTGGGTGTTTTGGGGCTGGTAGCTTTATTCAAAATAATTTCACTGTTGTGCTCCTAGTATAACTGTAAAATTATAAATAGCTGAAGATGGCCTTATTAGTAAAAATAAAGTTTTCTTTAATACAAAGGTTAAGTTACTAATAACAAAACTACGATGACATTATGTGGTACTGTACAAATTTAACACTAAAAAGTTTTAAAATTATTTATATTGCCGGAAATGGTACTTCATTAGTCCTATTTCCAAACCGGTTTTTGGACAATTTATGGTACCTTTATGAAAAATCATGGTAACAATTTTACGCCAAATATAATAAGAACTTAAATGAATAATGAGGTTAAGGTCGGTTTTGTTTTAGAAGGAAGAACCGTGTTTAAGTATTTAATGGCCGTATTTTGTAAAAAAAAAACATACTTTATGTAGGTAATTCTGTTTGCAAGAAAACAGTTTTTTTTTGTCTTACTTAAATATATTAAAAAATAGAAAACAAAATATTTTATACATTTTGTTTGGAATTTCCTTAGTAGAATAGCATTTGGAATCGGCCAAACATTTTTGCTTTTCTATCGGAAATATCTTGAACATATACACATCCATACACATATAAATTATATATAAAACTAGTATGTTTTAATTTAGATGATGTATAAGATGAAATCTTTTGATCTCTTGATGTTTAGAGAGAGATATCAGTCGTGTAAGTCCGTTTGTAATCGTTTTCATTCGACCGGCATTCATACCCCTACCTTATTTTTTCGATTCTAAACGGTCGCACATGGAATGAGACTTGGCTGATTTCTTTTTTACTATTCAGTTAGTTATATATGGTCCGTTTAGGACTAACATATGGGTGTGCATGTGTGTGTTTGTGACGATCTTTTTGTTCCAAGTGTGGTGTAATATTAATTAAAAAAACAAATAATTAATTAAAAAAATAAAATAATATAAAAGCATTGAAATAAGTGGTGATTGGTGTTTGTGTCTGCATGTGTGTGTGTATGTGTTTGTGTTTATTGTGTAAAAAGATTGGTTAACGTTTTACGTAACATAATATCCTTAAATGTGGTCATTTCAAAAAGATAAATACGCCACTCTTGGCACTGTATATGAGCTAAAGAAAAAACCAAAAAGAAAATTTTTTGTTTCATTGTTTAAATCTGGTGGTAGTATATCTGTGCCAAATATTGGCACCAGCGGCGCTGATTTTAATACAAGAAATGTAGTAAACACAAACAGCGGTAGAAGATCGCATTCAGTTTGCCACGGTGTTGGTAAAGTGGGTGATACAGCTTTAAAAATACTTGTAAGAAATCCACCAGTAATTAATGATTTACAAAAAGTGGAAGAAATTATTGAAAATAATGAAAACAAATTTAAAGTACAGCCACAAACACTTGTTGTCAAAACATCATCAAGGTTGTCGCCTCCAAAGGGACGATTTAATCCAAAATGGATACGCGGTTATTTTAATAATCGTCGTGTACCAGTGTTTCACAAAAGACTGGGCCATGGTTTCTCTATTGCTTATTACAAGAGGGTCAGAGTGAAATCATTCAGTCATCTTATCGCCGATTTGGACAACAATAATCAGGTTATATTTTATTTATAATATATATTTATATATTTAATAATTGAACATCCAAAAATTTCTGACAATATTTGTTATAATCGAGATGAAATTCTTTTAGTTCCACGTCAGTTTCTTAAAAAAAATATCCTCTTTGCGACTAGATTTACGAAAACAGCATATATATTTAAATAGATTACCATTGCAACAATCGCTTTTAAATTGCCAGATACTATTTAAATGAAACCTCAGCATGTTTCTTTAAACGTCACCAGATAGCAGAAACTTTTAGAAATACATATGTGGCGAAATATTTGTTGTGTTAACTAACTTGAAAATCATAATCAAATTTAGATACGTAGCGGAAAACTCTTCCTATATTTAGTAAAAACCTTAGACCGCCTTCAAGCTCTAACCAGAGACTATTGGGGGTTCCTCCCACTTACTTTATAGTTTAATTCGTCCTGAGAATATTACTCCAAGAAGGATTGTCCCGCTAAAAACGGCTAGAAACTCTTCGCTAATCTTTTTTGATAAACTTTTTCAGATAGAATTTCAGAAAATATGTTGACGTATATGCGTTCAGATTGTTCTAAAGAATTTCATGCACAACTACAGATCAGCTGTTAAATGGACTAGCAATGATATATTACTAAATATTATTAACATAATGAGCTATGATCAGGAATGCTGCTGAATTTTTACATAATACCCTTGTAACAGTCTCATTATTGTTGTTTGATCAGATTAAAACAAAACAAAACAAAAAATGTAGCCCCAAATATTTTTCAAAATGACTCAATCTCCCCTGAGGGTTTCATTCTTTCTGCAAAATTCATTAAATTTTATTTGATTCCTTTTTCTATAGAAAAAAAGAAAGATTTAATTTAGTGTTTTAGCCACAGTGAAACACTTTTTTTCTTTTATAATTTTTGGAATTTCAAATGGTAACAGCATCTCTGTACAAACTGTCCTTTTTTACATTTTCACTTCTCACTTTCTGTATAAATTCCCAGCACTAGTTTACAGCTTTGTTAATAACTTCTATTTATTTCAATTATACTATATTTCATAGATCTACTGTTATATCATTCATATTTCTTCACAAGTTAATAAAACGTTTTGCCTTTTATGTCATCTCTAAATCTACCGTGTAATTTTATAGGTATGATGTTATTTTGTCTCTATTCGTGATTGTAAACATTATAATTAGATGTAATTATTAGTGTTTAATAGTGTGAAAACTACAGTAATAGTATGGGTACAACTTCTTATAAATTCAATTTAACACCTCTGCGAAGTGTTTATAATCAAAGTTTCGACTAAAATTAAAGTTAATTAATACGAAATGAAATTAGTGAGTGAATAATAGTAAAATTTTATATTATAATAAAGACCGCATTAATGTAAACCAGAATTTAATTATACGGAATAATATGGAAACACTATTTAGAGAAAATAGCCAGGGATCAGCATTTATTAAATGAGTTTACCTTTTTTTTTTTCTTTTTTTAATTTTGATATTTTCAATGCAGCTTTTTATCGTAATAAGATTGTAGAAACAATAATCGTTACATGTTTTGATTGTTTCATGGAGAAAGCGACCTCCAAATTTGAATTGTTTTCAGATATTTGTCTGATTTTGCAATGTAATATTGATAGGTCATTATGCGAATTTATTTTAAAAGTCAATGGATGGTTCCGTAAATCAATAGTATTGATATGCAGCGTCCATAGTCTTTTAGTTCGGGCCTTCGCTATCTAGGTTCGCTGATAAGTGTAGCTTTCCACTTTTTCTCATGATGCTGAATCAACATCATCTTTGACAAAACAAACCCTGAATTCTTGTACCAAAGGTGAACGCGATAGCCACTAGAGCTACTCGTGAGGGCAGTTTTATATAAATTGGAATATAATATAAGACAATTACTGATTACTATTTGTTAAAATCTTAAAGTACAACAATTTATTTTTTTAACTTTGTTTTTACGCTTTGCATTTGATTATAAACAATTAAACAAAAACAGTATTTATCGAATATGCTTATATGTCATACTATAGATTAATAATTCCTGTTAGCTTCAGTTTATTAAAGAAAATTAGTTTGTAAAACAAAAACGGATGATTTTCCCAAATTAAAATTAAATTCTGGCATTGTTACAATACTTTTTATAGCACTAACGCTGCCTAAAGAGATTAATGAAATAGAAGAATGCAATGTGCTATGTGTATCCGCAAAGGATTGGTTATAAAAAAATACAAAATAGAAGAAGAAAATTGATATGAGCCTTGAAACTATGCCACAAATAGTTTAAAAACTGCAGAGACATACCGGTAAAATAAACAAATATCAGGCTTTGTAAAGGTCATCATACCCTTTTCCCCCCAAATATCTTGGTTATATGCTTGAAGGCTAGTTTTGTTGGATGATTCAGTGCTTGAAAAACACAATGAATGATGGTGTGCGGGCTGAATGGTAGAAGATCTGGTCCTGAGCAGTATTAGGAAACAATTATAGTTTACCCAACTACTTATTTAGGTCTGAGTACGGTTGTTGTACAGAGTATTTTTCCTTCTTTCTTTTTTATTTATTTTTTTTTGAAGGGGGGAGCCAATGCACTGCGACCTTTCGATCTATTGTGCTATGCCCCCTGGGTGCCACTGGCTTGCTCACAGCATCCGAATAGATGTTCTTTGAACGTCCGTTCTACAACCCCTCCATTAGGTTGAGATCCCTGAGGAATCCCTAATCTAACAGGCTCTAGAAAGGGTACCCTTCCTCCACCTGGTAGCTACCCAGGTTCTTGATCTTCTCTGAGTGGCAGCCTCGCAGTCTGTTAGGAAATGTAATGGAGTTTCCTCCAGCTCCCCTAACAGAATGCATGAGCTGTCACTTTCCAAACACAGCTTCACCAGGAGTCCTCTAAGTCGACAATGCCCCGTGAGGAAACCCGTAAGAACGTGGAGCTTGTACTTGCCCAATCCGATTCAGGCCTCCGATCTCCGTTGGTTATAATTTTCCCAGGCAGATCTTGGCCTGCGGCAAACCGGAGACGGAGTACCAGAGTTGACATCTCCTCGTCCCTTCCTCCTTCCTAAGTTCCTCCAACAGAAAGTGGTCGCTGACCTCACAAAAAGTTTCCGGCCTTAGAAGCGGGTTCGTAGCGCCTATCTTGGCCAGGGCGTCGGCCATCTCATTCCCTTCAATGCCAACATGCCCCGGCACCCACCAAAGGGTAACTTTATTCCTCCTGCCTAGGTTATTAAGTTTAACTAGGCATTCCCAGACCATTTTAGAGCTAATAACTGATGCACTCAATGCTCTAATGGCTGCTTAACTATCGGAAAGGATTACAATCTGTTGGTTCCTATATCTCTTATCGAGGTTAAATTGTATGCATCTTCCAATAGCGTGTATCTCCGCCTGGAAGATGTTGAGAAACTTACCCATGGGTTCCGAGTGTTTGATCCTTGGACCAACCACCCCCGCCCTAGTCCCCTCGAGGATCTTAAACCCATCAGTGTACCATTTAATGGCATGTTCCTTAATGCCCAACATAGCGGATCCTTCGCTCCACCCACTTTTGGTGCTGAGTATTTTTTTTACACTCAATTTTATTTTTACTCACTCCTGCTAAGAGGAATTATTGCGAACGTTTAAAATTTTCCAAATTGAGTTTTCACCGGAAACACATGTTTAAGGTTCCTATGAGTAAAAGGAAAGAAAAAAAAATTATTCACCTAGTGGTCATGCGTGTGTATGTTTGAAAAAATACTTGATGTTGAAAAATTACATTTGTCAAATACCATAAATTCAAATTTGTCAAATACCGTTTAGGTACTCCGTCGCATGTGTCACGAAGTTTTCAGGCAAAAAATATATCCACCGAAAAAGCAATTTTACTGAATAATATTTTCAGTTTATTCGCGATTTGTTCGAAAACGGTTGCGAAATGATTTTCCTTTTAAACTTCCTATACTTTCTACAAAAATAAAAATCTCCTACCTGCACACATAAATACCTAGGGGTACTAGTTATTAATTACAAAGCAAGAAACAAGCTAAAAAATCTGGCGTGAAACGCTCTCACCTGTTCTCTTACTGCAGTTAATCTATATATATAAAAATTCAGCATCCGTAGGTTTGTGGCCGCAAAATTCGAAAAGTAGTCGATGGATTGACATGAAATTTTTACACAACGTTGCCTTTCTATATAAGAGTGTTTATATATACTTCTTTATTCCGAAGTTCCCACGGAAATGGGAAATTCCGAGCGTTAAAAATTCATTTAACAACGAATATGACAGTTCAACTTCAAAACGATAGAACAGCTGCCACATTTTCAAGACAAATACTCGAAATAGGTAACGGTCCTCACCTACAAATCCAGCAACCGGAAACATCACCTTCCCATCTAATTTCTGCAACATTGTACATTCAAAAGAAAAAAGAATTAGTAGATAAGGTATTACAAAACATTGTAACAAATTATCAAATCACGCATGGTTAAGCGGGACAGAGCCTGAAACAGTGGCATAAAATCCATTAACTCCGTGATGGACCAAAGTGAAGTAGTGAATTTTCCAATGGAATTTCATAATTTACTCGATGTTCCCGGATTACCGCCACACATTCTAAATTTGAAAAATTGTAGTGCCAATTATACTACTCCGAAACATCAATCAGCCATAATTATGCAATGGTACACGATTATTAGTTAAACATTCTGATGAATAATCTAATTGAAGCAACAATTCTCATTGGAGCTCATAAAGGTGAAGACGTACTACTTCCACGAATACACTAATTGCAACAGATATGGCGTTCGAGTTCAAATGACTTCAATTTTCAATACGCCTTGCGTTCGCTATGACTATCAATAAAGCGCAAGGACAAACTTTGCAAGTGTGCGGTTTGAATTTAGAAAACGAATGCTTCTCTCATGGGCAATTATATGTCGCATGCTCCAGAGTCGGTAAACCATCTGATCTTTATGTTAAACGGACAAACAAAAAATGTAGTCCATTCACTAGCTTTACAATAAAAAAAAAGACTTTCAGTTAAAAACATTTTTTTCTTTCTTTCCTTTCAGTTCACAGCAATGCAAAGTAGGGTGCAAATTGAATGATGTGTTTTGTTGCTGAATCTATGTTAACTATCATACTTTTATTTACGTCCCTAATAATTAAAATCAGACTGAGCCACAGCTAAGCGTGGCCGGGATTAGCTAGTTTCTTATATAAAATACAAATTTTCTATAAATTTCAATTTTTACTCTTTGGTAAATGAGTAAAATTATATGAAATTTAGAGGTAGTGGGAGGAGGGGGGCAAGAACCTACTTAGGCAGATAGAAAAACAATGTTCACAAAGTAATCAAGAAGAAAGTATCAATAAAATTGAACCAACCTCATAATAAAATTTGAAATTTAACACCAAAAAAATTTTTGCATAACCTCCTTAAATCAAATTGTGTGGGGGGGGGGAAGCAAAATGTTTCAAATAAAAGTGATAGGTTTATATCCGTGCAGTTCGAAATCCAAGTTTAAACAAAAAAAAAGACTTTGTAGTCGTTTTTAAAAAAAATTCCCAGAAAATAAAAAAAAATAAAAAAAACCTATTTTTTACTCTCGCACTTCCGGTTTACTGATTTCCTTCAACTTTTTTGGGAACTTTTACCAATAATTTCTACTATTATATATTAATATTAATATTAATATAGTGGAAGTACCATACTGTACTGTAGTACTGTATCGAAGTAATATTTTAGAAGAGAACTAAACTACGCTGCTGTTCCCCCCAGAACCCTCCAAAAAATCACTTTTTTCCCGGGAAAATTATTTCATATAAAAATATAGGTATTTCTATATAAGAGGTTTAGTGAAAATCGTCGAAAAACGGGGAAAAAATACCAATAAAGTTCAACTTCCGGTTGATAGATTCTGCCCGAAACTTTGTATCAAATACGGTGGTGGTAGTAGCTAAACGAAATACCATGTTTACCTTTCGTGCGATTTATTTTTTTGTTTTTAAGATATTTTATACACACAAACACATACAGACCATCCTATAGATGGGTGGGTGGGGGGCACAAAACATGTATTTTCGGTGAAAACTCAATTTCTTAAATTTGATAAAACTTTCCCTAATCAGGAGTTAGAGAAGTAAAAACAGATTTCTTTTGTGGATGTTGATTATAATTATATATATGTAAGTACTCTATACTCTAAAATTTCTGAGTCTTGAATTTTAATTTGTAATTAAATATTCTGTTTAGACGCTAATGACCATTGCCGCCCCCTCTCCCCCCCCACAAAATTCAATTACTCAGTAAATAATCAGTTATTCAGTTGCAAATACTGAGGTTGAATTGATATGTTGCTAAATTTTACAAAATCTATCCCAAATTTATATAATGCTGAATTTCTCAAATAATTATCAGCAGTTTTAGTATTGTATAGGCAGATTTTACATTACTAAAAATATACAGAAAGAGTTTAAAATATCAACATTTTAAACTAATAGAATAGAAATAATTTTATTTGCTTAAGATTAAATCTTGTACAAATTAGTAAGCATACAAAAAATAGTATAAACGGTACGGATGAGCTCATACATTGTGGCAGCAAGGAGTATATAAACGTAAATTGTATTCCTTAATGATAGGCAGAATATAATATCGAAAAACACATATAAACCAACAAACAAAATACATATATATCAAATAGCAACTGCTTAATCTGAGAAAATCAATAATCTGTTTGAACACAGTAACTTAAACTTAAACCGCACTTTTGAGATACACAACCACTTAAAATAACCATAACTGGGAGAATCCACACACGTTCTAGGCTGTACAGCTATTTTATTATAAACCTTCAGCGAGGTGACAAGGAAAGTAAAAACGTTGTTCACTTTCTGGGTGCAGTCAAAGTCCAGGATACTTTGTGTGTTTAAGGAGTGGCAGGTATTAGTGATGTAGCTCTGGAGGTATTTTATTCTGTATTCATGAAGAACTGGGCACTGCAATAGTAAATGGTAGAGCGCAATGGATATTACCTGACCACAAATGACACAAGGCTCATTCATTTTTAACTTGAAAGCAGTATTATTTGCATATAGATTTAATTCTTCGAGGTTAGAGAACTCTTAGTCGGCTTGTTAATCTCAGTTTCTGGATCTGGACCCGGAATGTGAGGTATAGCTCAGGGTGACCATAGTTGAAATTGGTAATGCATCTATAAATTGGGTTTCTGCTGGAATTCAGAACTCTATCAATGTCAATGGAAATAAGGTGATTTCGCATTTTTTCCAACATAACTTCCTTAAGTCCAATTAATCCGTTGGTGAGGATTTGTGAAAAGTCTTTGTCACAGCCAATACGTGCAACAACTGTCCTGATCTGTGTGACCCAATTATAATCTGACGACCGATTTTTGGAGTCTCTGTCTAGTGAAATCAGTCGTGCAAGACACAACCGTGGCAGCCTTTCCTCAGATAAACGTGACAATTTCGTCCAGAAGTTTATTACTTTTTTTATGATTATCAATTTTAAGGGGAACCGACCAGTCTCCAGACGGACAACATGATTTGGAGTGCTCCTGGGCCAGAAGAGAAGAGATTTGAAGAATTTTAACTGAACCGCCTCTATTGCATCTAAATACCTGAGAGCCAACATTTTAAACTAGCAATTTATAAAAAATAAAAAAATATATCAAAAATTTTTTAAATTTTATTTTAAAGTATAATGGATGTGTTAGATGGAGAGAATTTAGGTTTAATGGATGTGTTAGATGGAGAGAATTTAAGTCTGATTGATGATATGAGAAAACTGGGTTAACACTGGTTAACTATGTATTAATAATAAAGAGACACAGTCTGCTTGGACTTTACAATAGCGAATGGTTAAGATAAAGTGGTACGAAAATGACACGAAGTGACTGGCGAGATGGTGAACTGTAGTAAACTATATGTTGAACTGTATCGAACTGTCTTTCCATGGACTGTCCGTCGCTGTATTTATACAGTGTCTCCCACTCCAGTCCGAGAGAGTGGCTGGGTTCATTTCTCTTCTCTTTACACTCTTCGGTTGCTGTTACAAAAGCTTTGAATAGATTTATTTCTACCTTTTTTTAAGTTCAATATTTTTTTATTTGAGATAGTCAATTATTATTATTATTTTTTTTAATTGGTTATTCAGAAAATTAAAATATACACAAACACTCGCCCTTTATCCTGGTTTTCTTTTGTTGAGAAATTAGAAGTAATAGTTACTAAACAGTCCAGTTTTTTACTCTGATAAAGTAGTTGCAAATACGACGAGAGCGCTTATTGTATTAAACATAGAAAAGTGAATAAGAGGAGCATGTCCTCTAAGTAGTCCTCCTAGAGGATACTTGTAAGCTAAGTAAAAGTAAATGCACCGCTTGTACCACCTGAATGTTGACTTAGGATATAACTGCTGTTCACTCCTAAGACAGTTATCAATTATTAGTCAGTATTTGGTAATAGGGGCGCCTTTAGAATAATTCAATAAAACCTGACTATATGATGAAAGAAATTAATGAATAAAAATTATATATTTAAAAGTAAAGAAAATTAAAAGGAATTTTCTCTTATTCCTAATAAGAGGAGGACCTATTGCGAATATTTCAAATTTTTGAAATTGTTTTTTTTCACCAGGTAACACAAGTTATAAGGTACCCTGAGATATGAAAACAAGCTTTTAACGAATGGTCAGTATGTGTGCGCATACTTGTATGAACAAAATATCTCAAAGACGATAAAATCGTAGAAAGCTCAAGCAACTTGGTATTCCGTTTAGATACTGCCATCTCTTCTGATACGAAGATTTTCTCGTCAACATTTATCAGCAGCAAAAAATGTCTTTACTGAAGTATTTTTTTCAGTTTTTTGTGACTTTTTTATTTTGATTTGAATAATTTTTGCGAAAAAAAAAATACAAACGCGTATTTTTTTGGCGCTAACTTTTGCATGGCAATGTAAAACATATTCAATTTCATACCTGCCATCTGTGCTAACGAATACATTATCCCTGTACTCTATACTTACGTTACGGTTATTGAATAAAAATTTCCTAATGAAAACAAAATTCAATTTTATAATATTGTATTAACTCCAATATGAGAACGTCGTGTGAGTTGTTTCACATGATCAGATTTTTTAATTTTTGTATATTAAGACGCTTTCTGTTTTTGAATATATAAAGTCTTGTCTGTTGCAACCTTCTAACACTTCAGGTAGACAGCTTTATTTACTGTTTATCCTTAGTATTTGCATCACCATCTAGACCTCTCTTTAGCTATTTGTTAACTGTTAGTTATGTTTCTGTTGTAATGCTCATTAGCGCTAATTAAAAGACCTTCCTACGGGAATGTTAGCTATAACTTTCTTATAAAATTATTTTCATGGATTATTTAATGTGTTTCTTGGTATTATTCAACATGATGTCTTGGCATTGTGCTTAAACTGTGTCCTATATTCGAATTTTATTAGAATCCTGTTGCTATATTGATAATAAATTAAAAAGTTTTGTTCTTGTTTTTTGACGATATCAGAATCATTCCAATAATCGTAAATTTGTTTACTTTCTCCTACTCCCCTAGTAAGAGGAAGCATTGTAATCGTGTCAAATTTTCGATACCGAAAACTTCCGAGTTTTCACCGGAAATATCCATTTTGAGGTCCCCGGAAATATCCTGAGTCCAAAAAAGTGGTTTTTAGCAAATGGTCTGTGTGTGTGTGGGTGTGTGTGAACAGCATGGGTCAAAAACGAAAAACCGTAGAAAGTTGAAACTTTATATTCTGTGTAGGTATCACCATGGCATCTGACAGTGGGTCATCTGTCAAAATTCCTCAACCGGAAGTACCACTTTACTTGGTGGTGTTTTTAATTTTTTGCGTTTTTCTCAAAAAAAGGCTCCGACGATTTCCTTGAAAGTTCCTATATATTAACTAAACATACAAAGATCTACAACTTTCATTTAAAACATTTCCCTGGAACTATTCATTTAAGGGCACTTTTGGTGGAGGGGTGGGGTTATGTTTTTTCTCTAAAGTGCTATCATAGTTGATTATACAATTCTATCATCCAAACAAAATTAATTAGAAATAAATAGATGGCCAAAATTCCGAGTTTCAAGAAATTTAGTAAAAACCGGAAGTGCGCTTTTACTGGACAGTTTTTTTTTCAGTTGTCGACGAATTTCATTAAATTTGGTTAATTTCATTATAATTTGTCAATTATAATTTTGAGAACAGGAGTAAGAGAAAGTTGTGTGAGTGTTTCACACCAGATTTTTTTTTTTAGTCTATTGATTTTAATTTAATATGAATCAATCATTAAAATAGAGCGGCTTGGTGGGCAGTTGGTGCCAAAAGATTTAATCGTATCCTTGGACCTAGAATAGTGTACATCCAGTGTCTGTCTGTAGCTGGCGTAAGTGTATGCTTATCTGTATTATTATTATTATTATTCACAGAAGGGGAGGGCAAACCCTACGCTATCCAAAGCCTTCCAGGGCCCATATAGCTACCCCTAAAGAATAAAAACCACTGGGACTAGAACGAAAATCCAGGCCCAGGTTTAAACCATCTAAGTTTCACCACAGACCGAACAAATCGGACCAAAACCTTAAAAGGACACAGGCTTAAGATCCTCTACCGATATCCTATTCCGGCCGAAGGTCCTAAACCTAATCTCCTCACAACCCAAACAATTCGTCATCAGATGCATGGGTGTTTCCTCCTCAGTCTCACAAACTCTACAAAAGGGGTCAGGCACGAGTCCCATTATATAGAGATGTCTCCTTAAACCACAATGCCCAGTGAGGAATCCAACCAGATGCCTGAGGGAGGTCCGTGAAAGACATCGAACCCCGCTACTCAAAGCTCCGTCCGGACCCCCAATGAGCATTTTAGACTGCCGACAACCCACTGCACTTATCCATAAGGATGAGTGCTGTGAGGTCATCCACGTCTGAAAGCCCGACAAACATGTGCCAGAAGACCCACAACAGCAGGCTCTGGACCAATGAAAGGGAGAGAGGCACCTAATTTGGCAAACCTATCCACCTCCTCATTCCCAAAAATTCCCATATGACTTGGAACCCAGACCAGAAGCACATCCTTTGATGAAGAAAGATCTTCCAGTCTTTTAGAACATTCCAACACCAATCTGGAAGTGAAGACACATGAATTAAGCGCCTTCAACGCAGCCTGGCTGTCCGAGCAGATACAAACACCTTTTAAATTAGTGTTACGCACCCTCTCATCCAAAATACAGCAAAGAATTGCATAAACCTCAGCCTGAAAAACGGTGGCCCACTCACCAAGAGGCGCTACCAAATGATCTCCCGTCTCAAAATAGACGGCAGCCCCAGACCTACCATCCATCCTGGAACCGTCCGTGTAGCATCGGAGATAGTTCTCCGGAATCACACCAGACGGACCCAGGGTTAACCATCTTCCCTAGAAGGCAACCTAACCCTGTAGGAATGACCAAAGACAAAAGTCTTCAAATTCCTATCAGAAGGGAAACCTGTAATGGGAATCCTTAAAAGCATCTCACGATAAATGGTAGAATGACCATATCGCTTACCCTGCCAAAAACCTGCCTGTTTAATTCTATAACAGGCTTTCATTGCCTGGTTGTTCACCTCCACAAAGAGAGGTGGAATCCCTAACAAAGTCTCCATAGATGCGGTCCGAAACGCACCAGTCACCACCAGACAAGCCAAACGTTGGATTTCTTCCAACAGCTGCATGGTTATCTGTAAATAAACAGATAAATAGATGGATTTAACATACCTGAACGAAATTTCAATTGTCACAAGAACTTCGAGTTGTTCAAAAGTGACACATTATTCACTAGTGAAAAACATTAAAAAAATAGGCAAATTCGCGATTTTTTTGGCACATAACCCTAGTCAAGCTTTTGACACTGTATTTTTTGATTATAGAAATTTTCTTAGAAAGTAGAGGAAGTGATAGTTGATATGTTAAGATGAAATGTTGACGAATGTTCAACAGGCAATCATTTACAAAATTTCGATAATATATTAACTTTTCCTACAAATCTTGCCCGTCTAACTTGGTTCATATCTATCAGTTTCACAAGACAAGGAAGTGTATAATAAAAATTACAGCAGTTTCATGTCTAGAATTCTAGAATGTATAATCCAATTCTTTCCCTTAAAGCAATATGAAAAACTAATAACGCACAGGGGAGATGTTGCTATGTTTTTCACGCATCTCTTTCAGGCGTCTGGCTGTACCTCTTGCTGGGCACTATGGGGCTTGTGGAGACTTCCCCCAAGTAACGGAGCTCATGCCAGATCACTTTTGTAGGTTTTGGAAGGAAGAAACATCCAGCCAGCTTGTGTTGTGTGAACATTAAGTTCAGGGCCTTTGTATGAACTGGATGTCTGTGGAAGAGCTTTATTGTCCGATTTGTTCTAACTACTGTGGATCTAGATTGGTTGGATTGGGTCTGGATTCATGCTTACCGCTCTATTTCGTATTATTGTTCTTTTGGATAGCTAGATGGGCCTAGAGGGGGCGGACATTGGGTAGTGTAGGGCTTGATAACCCTCCCAACTATTGAATACTTAAGTAGATTATTCCTTTACGTCAGTATATGAAACTCGACTTTGCTTTGTATTATTATTATATTTTGTACTGCGATATATTATTATAATGATTTTTTAATTAAATTGTTCGTAGAAAATTTTGGAGTTGGCTCCCAATATAAAAAAAAATAAGAAAAAAATTTACTCGAAATCAATAACTAAAAGCGAAAATGTAAAGAAAAGAAATTAATTTAAAAAAAAAATATAATGTATAGAAAAAAAAATAAAAACGAGGAATGAAAAAAGGAAGTGAAAATTGTGTGTAATGTATATTGACAAGACAATCTATATAGTCAGTGTGAAATGTGTTGACACAAGTGAGCGAAAGAAACGAGGTGGGATGGTTTGTTTGCATTTCGTGTCCTAGTACTAAGAAAAGGATGTCCGCAAAATATTATATAACCGACTCACATATTCTAACATTAATTTATTTATTATACACGCAAATATTTTTCAAATATATATATCTATATTTTAAAATATTTTATCTTTAATTAACTTTATTTTGGGATTATTCTCTTACAATAAGAGCTTAAATAAATAGTTTAACTAAATTAAAATATGTTTTTTGGGGAAAATAGATATTACAGTTGCTGTACCAGTTTGAAGCGTCTGTGAAGCCAAATCTGAGACAAGTGAACTTCGCCTCTGTTACTATATTATTCTTATTCTTGTTTTAGTGTTGTAATGGTACCAAAGATAATGCAACCACAGCAGAGAGAAGATAGGCCCTCTCTGGTTAACAGAGACTACTCTCTGACTTAGGCAGGCTAGAGTGGGAGAACTTGTATATATATAAGCCAGTGGGAATCTTTCTAAAAGAATCTATCAGATACAACATCGCATCATGTCATATCTCTACTCTCACCTTTTTCATTTTATCATTTTCATTATAAAGTCCAGTGCAGTT